>CAKNYM010051897.1:238050-271449 GCA_932195095.1 Andricus curvator | reverse complement strand
TTTTTAAATTAAAAATTAATTTTTTAACTGAAAATTTAACTATTATATTTTTCGTCGAAAATTTATATTTTTTGATATACATTTAATCTTCTTAGTTGAAAATTCATATGATTGGTTGAAAATTCATTTATTTTGTTGAAAATGTATCTTTTTTTGGTAGAAAATTCATCTTTTGGGTCGAAGATTCATTTTTTTTTTGGTTAAAGATTCATTATTTTAGTTAAAAATAAGTTTCTTTAGTTAAAAATTGAACTATTTTGTAGAAAATTATTTTTTTTTAAATAAATTTTTTACTAAAAATGTGGCTAATCCATTTTTGTTAGAAAATTTATTTTTTTAAATTGAAAATTCACTTGTCGTCTTTTTTTTGGGTCGAAAATTCAATTATTTTGATGGAAAATGCACATTTTTGGTTTGAAAATTCAACTTTTTGTGAAAAATTCATTTGTATTATTGTGTTGAATTTTTAAAAACTTTTTATTGGGTTAGTTTGAGTTCTTTGTAATTATTAGTTTTTACAAATCTCTGACCGATTTCAAGATGATTCAAATTTTAGATTTTTTAAAAATTTTATAATCTGTTTACTGTTATCATCATTTTCAAAGAAAACTCAAAATGTTATTTTTTTTTAATTTAAAATTCAAATCTTTTTTGTTGAAATATCGAACTACTGATTATATTTGTCGATGAGACTTTATCTTCTTTGGTTAAAATTCAGTTAAAAGTTGAACAATTTTTGCTAAAACTTTATTTTTTGTTGAAAATTCGTCTTTTTTGGTAGAAAATTAATCTTCTTGATTGAAAATCACCCTTTTGTTTCAAAATACATAATTTTATTTGAAAATTCATCTTTTTAGTTCGAAGTGTACTTATTTAGTTGAAAATTCGTCATTTTCGGTTGAAGATTCCCCTGTTTTCGTAGAAAATTCAACTATTTGGTTGAAAGATAACTTTTTTGTCAAAAATCCATATTTACTGGTAGAAAATTCAACTGTTTTGTAAAAATTGGTCTTTTTGGCTTAAGAACTCAACAATTTGGTTGGAAAATAACCTATTTTGTTGAAAAATCGTCTCTTGAATGAATTCTAGTGGTTTTTATATTAAATTAAAATCTTTTTTTGTTATCGTATCAACTATTACATTTTTCGTTAAGAATTCATATTTTTTAGTCAGAAAAATTCAGGTCAGGTAATTCCAGAAAGTCAGGGTATGTCAGGGCAAACCTGAGAGAGTTAGGGAATTTTCGATAAACTAAAGTTGAAGTTAATTTTATTATTATGGTTAAAAATCGCAACTTTTTGTTTGAAAATTAATCTGTTTTTGTTGAGGATTCAAACTATTTTGTTGAAAATTTATCTTTTTTTCTTTAATTCAACTATTTTTGGTATAAAATTAAAATCCTTTTTGGTTGAAATATCAGATATCACGTTTTTCGTTGAAAATTCATCTTTTTTTGGTTGAAAATTCAACTACCTAGTTGGAAGTGGAACTACTTAGTTAAAAATTTACTTATTTGGTTGATGATTCATCATTTTAGTTGAAAATTCGTCTTTCGATAGAAAATGATTCTTCTTGGTTAAAATTGCATGTTTCTGATTGATAATAATTTAACTATTTGGCTGAAAATTAAACAACGTTGTTAAAATGTATCCTGTTTGGTTGAAAGGTAAACTATTTTGTTGTAAATTTGTTTTTTTGGTTGAAAATTCCTTTAAAAATTCAAATATTTGTTTGAAAATTCGTGTACTTTGTTGTAAATTCATCTATTTTTATATAAAATTCATCTTTTTGGTTGAAAATTAGTTGTTTTTTTTTCATTGTATTGTATTTTTTGTCGTTATTGCGTAATTTTTGTCGACTAAATTTTTTTGGTGAATTTATTTAGGGGTTATCCAAAAATAACGTCAGACGATTTTCGAGTTGAATTTTAAAACAAGAAGATTAATTTTCTACCAAAAAGGACGATTTTTTAACAAAATACTTGAATTTTCAACTAAATAGTTTAAAAAATGGATGTGATGCTAGCCTAAATTTAATTTGATTAATTTTTAGTTTATATCTTTTTCATTTCTAAGTTTTTAAAAATAAATAGTTAAGTTTTCAAACTAAAAAAGATCAATTTTTAATCAACAATGGAGTGGTTACATTTTTATTGAGTAGAATTAATTTTCAATAAAAAAAAAACGAATTTTCTACAAGACAGTTTAAGTTTGTATCGGATTGTTGAATTTTATACCAAACTGTGGGATTTTCAATCCAAAAAGACGAATTTTCTATAAAACAGTTGAATTTTCAACCCGATAATATGAATTTTCAACAAAAAAGTTAAATTTTTTAACAAATCAATTTTTAACAAAAAAGCTCATTTTCAACCGAAACAGATTATTTTTTAACCAGACAGTTGCATTTTTAACCAAAAGAGATCAAATTTCTACCAGAAGAGATGAATTTTTAAACAAAAAAGATGAATTTTCAACAAAATACATAAGTTTTCCACCAAATAGCTCAATTTTCTTCAAAATTGTGGAATTTTCGAGCAGAAACTACGAATTTTCTACAAAACAGTTGAATTTTCAACCCCAAATTGTGACTTTTCAATAAAAAAAGTTAATTTTCAACTAAAAAGTTCATTTCCAACCGAAACAGATTATTTTTTAACCAGACAGTTTCATTTTTAACCAGAAAAGATCAAATTTCTAACAGAAGAGATGAATTTTTAAACAAAAAATATCAATTTTCAACAAAACATATAAAGTTTCAACCAAATAGCCAAATTTTCTACCAAATTTTTGAACTTTCAATCCGAAACTACGAGTTTTCTACAAAGCAGTTTAATTTTCAACCCGAAAATGTGAATTTTTAAGAAAAAAGTTCATATTCAACCGAAACAGATTAATTTTTAACCAGACAGTTGCATTTTCAACCAGAAAAAGTAAAATTTCTACAGAAAGAAATGAATTTTCTAATCAAAAAGGTAAATGCTAAAAAAAATAGTTGAATTTTTAATCAAACAAAAATTTGTTTGTCAAGAAAAAAAATGCAATAAAACTGTTGAATTTTCAAGCCAAAAAGACGATTTTTTAACAAAACAGTTGAATTTTCAACTAAGAATTATGACTGTTCAACGAAATTGTTGAATTTTCAACAAAAAAATTAAAGTTTGAACCAAATAATAAAATTTTCAATTAACAAAGATGAGTTCTTATCCAAAAATGTAATAGTAAACTTTTCAATCAAAAAGAATAAACTTTTTTTAAGCTTTTTTCATACAAATTATTAATAAAAGTTTATAGTTCATTTGTAAAATAAAGTAAAAGAGTAAATTATTCAGTTTGAAGGCAAAAGATTTAATATTTTAATTACTGGTCACTTTTTCTTGCGTAGTTCTGAATTTTACAAACATAACATTGTTGTCTACTAAAAAAAAAATTCAAAGTACGTGTTTTGATAACATTCTCTATTTTTTTTACCAAATAGTAGAATTTTTAACTAATAAAGACACATTTTGAACCAAAAATGAAATAGTTCAATTTTCAACCAAAATGATGAGTTTTCAACCAAGAAGATTAAGTTTCTACTAGAAAGACAAATTTTCAACTAAATATTTGAAGTTCTAACTAAAAAAGAAAAATTTTTACTAAAAGAAAACGAATTTTCAACAAGATTGTTAAATTTTCAACTAAAAGAATAAAATTTCAACAAAAATGGAATATTGCATTTTTTACATTAAAAAAAAATTGAATTTCCAATAATATATACAATTTGCAACAAAAGAATTGAATTTTCAACTAAAAAAGAAAACATTTTCAACCAAAAATGGAATAGTTAAATTTTCTGTTAAAAAAATTAATTTTCAACTTAAAAAAGCGAATTTTTCAATAGAATAGTTGCATTTTTAGCTATAGGGATGAATTTTCAACTAAAATAATAAATCTTCAAACAAAAAAATTACTTTCTTACAAAGTAGTATAACTTTGAACCAAAAAAGATGAATTTTCAACGAAAAATTGAATAGTTGATATTCGAAACAAAAAAGATTTTAATATTAAATAAAAAAAGTTAAATATTAACAAAAAAGACGAATTTTAAATGAAATACTTAAATTTTAAGTTCAAACATTAATTTTCAAACAAAAAAAAATTTCAATAAAGTAGTTAAATTTTAATCGACAGAAATGAATTTGCAACTAAAAAAATGTATAACCAAAAATGAAATAGTTCACTTTTCAGTTAAAAAAATAATTTTTCGCCGAGAAAAAGGAGGTTTGAACGAGATACTTAAATTTTCAACCAAATATAATGAATTTTCAACCAAAAAGATTAATTTTCAAACAAGAAGATTAATTTTCTACCAAAAAGTAGAAAAAAACTATGTGTAGCAAAGTAGTTAAATTTATAACAAAGTAGTTAAATTTTTAACCAAAGAAATTAATTTTTAACCGAAATTATTGAATTTGCAAACAAGCAGAATAATTTTCTAAAAAAAGTCAATTTTCGAACACAGTTGAATTTTTAACTAAAAAAATCAATTGTCAAGAAAAGAAAAACGTATTTCAACCGAAAAATGATTTTTCAACCAAAAAGATTAATTGTTAAGCATCATGATTAATTTTCAACCAAGAGACGAATTTTCAATAAAATACAGGAATTTTCATCCAAATGGTTCATTTTAAAACTAAAATAAAAATAGTTTATTTTAAACCAACGAGATGAATCTTCAACAAACATCGTAAAATGTAATACTTGATATTTCTTAAAAAAAAATATTTTCAAATGAAAGCTGTTTAATTCAACTAAAAAGGACGAATTTTTAACAAATCATGTCATTTCTCAAATAAAAAAGACCAGTTTTTAACTAAAAATCATTTCAAAAACAAAAACAAAATTCTTATGAGAGAAAAAACATTGCCCTGATTTTTTAGTCATAAAGAAAAAAAAATTTCATCCAAAATGTTGGATTTTAAAGCGAAACGGATGAGCTTTCAGCAAAAGACTTGTATTTTCAACCAAATAGTTGAATTTTCAACCAAATATTAAAATTGTCAACTGAAAAGATAAGTTTTCGTCTAAGAAGATTAATTTTCAACAAAATACATACATTTTTAACCAAATAGTTGAGTTTTCAACAAAGAAGATTTAATTTTCTACCAGAAAAGACGAACAGAAGAAACTTCAACCGATAAAATTTCAATCAAAAACAGTTAAATTCAACCCGAAAAAAAGAAGACGATTTTTCTCCAAAACAGTTCATCTTTTAATTTTAAAATATGGTTGTTTTTAGTTTTCGCTATGAAAAATAGAAAACTTTTGAAACAATAATGTTATCAGGGTGGCGACTTGACCGGGAAACCGGGAAATGGCCGGGAATTCAATCAAAAAACCGGGAATTTACTTCTGATCGCAGAAAAATTCAAGTTTTCATTACTTTATTCATTTTGGTCAATTTAAAAAAGTGATTTCCACTTTATCTACAGTCGCAGATTTGTCAGATTATCTCAGTTTATTATAATTAAATCATAATTTATTATTGAATTTTTATTATTTTCCATTATAAGAAAAACCTTTTGCAATGTTTTGCTCGGTGAGATTTTTTTCGCTTACTGAAGTTCGATAATCGAATTGATGATACATATTTCAAACATACGGAAACAATAATTTTCTCAGTTTTGTCAAAAAATGGATTTAGGAAATACTTATCGCTTTTATTTTAGGACAGGAAGCTTTCGTAAAGAAATATGATTTCACTTGGATCAGGGAATTTTGTTGAAGAATTATCATTCGGATTTAGAAGGAAGGAATTTAAAAGAATCCCTGTTCCATGTCAGAATTGGTTACAATTTGAAATTTTCCCCTTCCAAAATTTAGATAAAGAAAGTACTTCAAGTAGTTTTTAGAGTAGAAGTAGTATTTCAAAGAAGAAATATTGCTGAATTATAACAGAAAATTTTGTTACATTGTTCGTTGCGAATTCATCTTTCTTTATTTAAAAAATCAACTACTTGGTTAAAAGTTAAACTCTTTTGTTAAAAATTATTTTTTTGGTTGAAGATACATCATTTTAATTAAAAATTCATCTTTGATTGCAAATGTAACTACTTTGTTGAAAATCAATTTTTTTAACCAAAAATGTAACTATTCCAGTAGAAAATTTAACTGTTTTGCTGAAAATCCGTTTTTTGTTCTTAAGAATTAGATTTACAACCGAAAATTTAACCATTCTATTTTTGGTTAAAAATGTATCTTCTTTAGATGAAAATTCAACTATTTGGTTGAAAATTGATATTTTTGATTCAGAAATTAAACTAGTTGTTTGAAAATGTATGTACTTTATGAATAATTCGCCTTTTTGTAGAAAATGAATCTTTATGGTTAAAAATTGATCTTTTTGGTATAAAATTCAACTATTCCAATTGAAGATTCATCATTTTAGTTGAAAATTCATCAGTTTGGTTGAAAATTAATTCCTTCAACCGAAAATTTAAATGTCCATTTTTGACTGAAAATTGATCTTTTCTTGTTAAAAATTCAACAATTTGGATGAATATTTGTCGTTTTTAATTGAAAATTCAACTATTTCGTTGAAAATCCACAAATTTGGTTAAAAATTGATTTTTTGGTAGAAAATTATCTTTTTCTTTGCAAGTTAATGTTTTTATTTAAATATTTTTCTTTTCGGTTAAAAATTCAAGTATTCCAGTAAAATATTTATCATTTTAGTTGAAAACTCATCTTTTAGGATGGAAATAAAATTACTTGATTGAAAGTTAAACTCTTTTGTTGAAAATTAATTTTTTTGGTTGAAGTTTCATCATTTTAATTACAAATTTATTTCTTTGGTTGAAATATGAGCTATTTGATAGAAAACTTGTTTTTTCTTTGGATGAAAAGGAATTTTTTTTAATGTGAAAATGTAACCATTATTCCAGTCTAATATTCCATATTTTAGATCAAAATTCATCTCTTTGTTTGAACATTTATTTTTTGACTAAAAATTTAATTATTTAATTTTTGGTTGAAAAATGATCTTTTTTAGTTGAAAATTTATCTTTTCTTGGTAGAAATTAATCTTCTTGGTTGAAAATTCATCTTTTTGGTCAACAATTCAATGATTCTAATTAAAGATTAATCATTTTAGTTAAAAATTCATCACTTTCTTTGAAAATGTAACTATTTTTTTAGAGTAGTTTTTTTATTGTTCAAAGTTAATTTTTTGTGGAAAGTAATTTTTTTAACGGAAAATTTAACTTATTCCAATTGAATATTCCATAGTTTTAGTTGAAAATTGATCTGTTTGGTTGAACATTAATTTTTTGAGCTTAAAATTTAATTATGAAGTTTTGATTGACAATTTATCTTTTTTAGTAAAAATTAATTTTTTGTTGTAAATTCAACTATTTCAGTTGAAGACTCATTGTTTTAGATGAAAACTAATCTTTTTCGTTTAAAATTTTATCTATTGCAGTTGAAGATTCATCATATATCATGTCAAAGGATTTAAAATACTTTAAGAAATTTTAAGATTCTCAGAAATTTTTTATTTATTTCAATAGTTTGAAGGGATTTCAAAAACGTTGAAAAATTTTAGGGTATTTTAAAAGATTCCCAGGCACTTTCAAGGTCTTAAAAAAGTTTCAAGGGATTTCAAAAGATATCAAAGGATTCAAAATATGTAGTTTAGGAAATCTTAAAAGATTCTCCGATTTTTTTTATTTATTTCAATAGTTTGAAGGGATTTCAAAACCTTTTAAAAATTGTAGGGTATTTTGAAAGATTCCAAGGCACTTTCAAGAGATTTAAACAATTTCAAGGGATTTTCAAGAGTTTTAGTAATCTTAAGGGATTTTAATGTTTTAATGGATTTTAATATTTTAAGAATTTCAAAGAATTTATTCACAAGAAGTGAGGGATTTCATTGGGTTTCAAAGATTTAAAAAGATTTTCAAATATTTTTTGCAATTCATTTTGAATTCGCCCTGAATTCTTTTAAATTCTTTCGAATTCTTCTAAATTCACTCAATTTTACTCAATTCAATAAATTTTTAAAAAGTTTTTGTTTAATTCATCCTGAAGTCCTTTAAACTCACCTTCAATTCGTAGGCATTTCATAAAATTCTTTTGAATGCCCCTTTAATTTTCCTAACCTCATTTCAGACTTACTGAATTCAATGAATTTTTTCTTATTTTTGAATTTTTTTCAATTCACTTGATTGCTTTTCAAATTCAGCTTGATTTTTTTTTAATGAATTTCACCGCATTCTTCTCATTTTCCTTAAATTCCTCAAAAGTCACTCCAATTTTACAGGGAAAAAATAGATTTGTTCGATTTTCAAAAATGTTTCCTATCTTTTTCGTTTAAAATTGAACTATTTTCTTGAAAATCCGTTTTTTTTTGTTGGATATTGATATTTTTTAGTGGAAAATTTAAGTATTTGTTTCAAAATTAATTTATTTTGCAATGTTTTGCTCTGTTGTGTTAAAGGATCTTTAGAATGAACGTCATGAATTAAAGTAAAAGTTTGCGTTTAGCGGCAAATATGAATATGTTACTTTTAGGTGACCGGGAAAATTGAAAAACTTGACCGAGAAAAACCGGGAAATGATCGGGAATTTGAAATCGTTCGCCGAATCGCCACCCTGGTTATGTTTGTGAAATTCAGAACTATGCAAGAAAAACTGACCGTACTTCTAATATTAATTTTTTTCATTTCAAACTGAATAACTGATACTTTGACTTTATTTTACGAATGAATTATAAACTTTTATTAATAATTTGTGTGAGACATATCGTTAAACTATTTTTTTACCCCTTTTTTTCGAAGAAAAATTAAATAATTTCGTCAAGACTAAACTTGTAATTTGATTTTGTTTAGGAATCCCTACCTCCCAGATTGCCTAGCTCCTTATGGTGGACCTGTGGAACCAGCGATTGCCGTTGGTGGATTTTTGAAACGAGGGGAGAATCTTCGCGATCCACCTTATGAAAAGGCAACCGCTATCATCCTGACCTTCCTCGTCAACAATTACCACAACAAAACTAAACTTCAGCCAGCGATGGAGTGGGAAGAAAAGTATATCGAGTTTATGAAAAACTGGACAGCGACAAAGAAACCGGCCTATATGGACGTTGCCTTCACTTCTGAGCGTTCGATCGAAGACGAATTGAATCGAGAATCTCAATCAGATGTTCTCACGATCCTCGTCTCATATCTTATCATGTTTGCCTACATTGCGGTCTCTCTCGGTCAAATTCGAAACTGCAGTCGACTTTTGGTAAATAACTAGACACTATTGACACTATTTGATCAGGGTGTCTACCCTACCTGGAAAACCTGGAAAACCTGGAATTGCCAGGGAATTTTTAAATACCTGGAAAACCCTGTAAATGTCAGGGATTTTTTGTTAAAGTCAGGGAATTCAGGGTGTCTACCCTACCTGGAAAACCTGGAATTGTCAGGGAATTTTTATATACCTGGAAAAACCTGGAAATGTCAGGGAGTTTCTTTTAAAGTCAGGGAATTTTTTCGAGAACGTGCTTAATTTTTGTAAATTGCAATATTGAATCGAATAACAATGATTCTTCATTTGTAAAAGTAGCTTTATATTACGGGTATTGAACTATTTTCTTGAAAATTTGTTTTTTTGTTTTGTTCAAAATCAATTTTTTAAGTGAAATTTCAAGAATTCTGTTTTTGGTTGAAAATTGATCGGGTTTAGTTGAAAATTCAAGTATCTCGTTGAAAATTCATGTATTTTGTTGAAAAATCGTTCTTTTTGGTTGAATTCCATTGTTTTTGTTTAAAAATTTCAATCTTTTTTGATTGAAATATCAACTATTACATTTTTCGTTCCGAACTCATCTTTTTGAATGAAGATTTAATTACTTGGTTGAGAGTTTATCTTTTGTTAAAAAGTAATTTTTTGTTGTTGTTAAAGATTCATCATTTTAATAGAAAATTCATCTCCTCGGTTGAAAAATGAGCAATTTTGTTGAAAATTCGTTTTTTCTTTGGCTGAAAATTATTTTTTTTTACTGAAAATTGATCTATTCCAGTTGCAACTTCAACCATTTTGTTGAAAATTTTTTTTATTTGCATTGCAAGTATTCAATATTTTGTTGAAAAATGATCTTTTTCAGTTGAAAATTTTGACTTTTTTGGTAGAAATTAATCTTCTGGGTTGAAAATTAATCTTTTTGTTGGACATTTGATGATTCATGTTTTTGGTTTCAAATTCAACTATTCCAGTTAAAGATTCATCATTTTAGTTGAAAATTCATTGCTTTCTTTGAAAATTTAACTATTTTTTTAAAATTAGTTTAGTTTTTGTTGCAAATAATTTTTTTTTTCGCTGGTAAATGCAATTGGTTGAGAATTCATATTTTTGGTTAAAAAATCAACTATCCCAGTTAGAGATTGATCATTTCAGTTGAAAATTCATCTTTTTTTTTCAAAACAACTATTACATATTTGGTCGAAACTTGATTTTTTTTAGCTCAAAATTCATTTATTTGTTTGAGAATGTGTCCTTTTAAAGTTCATAATTCAAATATTTCTTTGAAAATTGATGTCTTTTGTTGAAAAATCGTCTTTGTGGTAGAAAATTTATCTTTTTGGTTGAAAATTCAAGTATTCCAGTTAAATATTCATCATTCAAGTTGAAAATTCATCTGTTTGGTTCAAAATAAGACTACTTGGTTGAAAGTTGAATCAAATTTGTTTTAAAAATAAATCTGTTTTTTTTTTTTTTTGGTGTGGAATATTAATTTTTTAACTGAAAATTTAATTATTCCATTTTTGGTTGAAAACAGATCATTTTTAGTTTAAAATTCAGCTAATTGTTTGAAAATTGATCTTTTTGAGTTAAAAAAATCAACTGTTTGATTGATAATTAATGTATTTTTTGGAAAAATCGTCTTTTTGGTAGAAAATTCATCTTTTTTAGTTGAAAATTCTGACTTTTTTGGTAGAAATTAATCTTCTGGGTTGAAAATTAATCTTTTTGTTGGAAATTTGATGATTCTAGTTAGAGACTCATCATCCTTATTGAAAATTCATTACTTTGTTTGAAAATCTAACTATTTTTTGAAAATTAGTTTTGTTTTTGTTGCAAATAATTTTTTTTTCGTTGGAAAATGCAATTGGTTGAGAATTCATATTTTTTGTTGAAAAATGAACTATTCCAGTTAGAGATTGATCATTTCAGATTAAAATTCTTCTTTTTTTTTACATTCTCATTCTAATGAGAAGGTATTGGTTTTATGTAAAATTTGACATAGTCGGTTTTCATCAAATCTCCACGTTTTGAGACCCCCTGAGCCAGAAAAAACGGTTTTTACCAAGGTGTCTGTCTGTCTGTAGTCTGTCTGTCTGTCTGTCTGTCTGTCTGTCAGTCTGTCTGTCTGTCTGTCTGTAGCCACGATAACTTTCGAAAAAATGATCAGATTTGATTGAGCTTTGGCACACTTTTTTATGGCCGAAAAATAGAGAACGAGTTCGTTAACCAGCTATTTTGGATGAAAATTCAAAAAGTGAGCACATTTTGAAAATTTTTGAGACCACTTTTTTTGAAGATTTAAAAATTCTATGTATGGTTATTAGTAGTACGCAAACTGACGAACAAAATATTCTAATGACTTTTCGTGATAAAACAAAAATTACTGGAGTTATAGCATTTTCAAAATTCCAAAAAACAAACGAAAATGTACATTTTAAGCCGAAAAACGCACGATATGAAAAAAAGTCAAGAGGAGAAAAACGTTGCTTTTTGAACGTCCTATAATATTTTCATAACAACTTTTTGAATTTTTTGAAAAATAAAAAATTCAAATTTTTATCGCACAAAAAAATAATCAAAAATTCCATTTTGCTGTGAAACTATGCAAGATACGAGAAAAGATCATTCCACCAAAATTGTGCACCCAAAAAAGATCTACAAATTTCTTATCATAAAAAAAAAAAAAAAAAAAAAAAAAAAAAAAAAAAAAAAAAAAAAAATGTGCACCCAAAAAAGATCTACAAATTTCTTATCATTCACTTTTTGATATGACGCGTAGTTTTTGTTTTATTCGTAAAAAACAGCATTGAAAATAGAAAAATCAAATGCACAGAACCGAGCGTGGAACGCAAGGTTCAAATGATTTTCAAATCAAATATCGAGCGCGAAGCGCGAGTGTCTGGATGAGAATGTGTTCCTTAAGGTCGATAGAACCTTGAGTAAATGAAGTTCCTTTTCAGTCTAAAATAAAAACAAATTTAACAATCACTTAATATGTAGAGGTTTTGATAATTTTATAATATTTGCAAACAAACTTTTTCTTTTCATCGAAGTCGAACACGAAGTTGAAAAATCTAGAGCAACCGAGCGTAAAGCGCGATGTAGATACGCCCGAGCGCGTAGCGCGAGGTGAATACATAATCGAGCGCGAAGCGCGAGATAAATATATGATCGAGCGCGAAGCGCGAGATCCAACAGTTGCGCGCCTAGGGCGCGCAACTGTTGGATCTCGCGCTTCGCGCTCGATCATATATTTATCTCGCGCTTCGCGCTCGATTATGTATTCATTTTTTGCTTCGCGTATTGGCTTTTTGGTTGAACGCTTTTCTTTTTTATTTCAAAATTCATTTATTTGTTTGAAAATGTGTCTTTTTGTAGCTGATAATTCAAATGTTTCTTTGAAATATGATGTATTTTGTTGAAAAATCTTTTTTGTAGTAGAAAATTTATCTTTTTGGTTGAAAATTCAAGTATTCCAGTTCAATATTCATCATTTTAGTTGAAAATTCATCTTTTTGGTTCAAAATAAAACTACTTGGTTGAAAGTTAAATTGAATTTGTTTTAAAAATAAATCTGTTTTTTTCTGGGTGGAATATTAATTTTTTAACTGAAAATTTAATTATTCCATTTTTGGTTGGAAACTGCTCATTCTTAGTTTAAAATTCAGCTAATTGTTTAAAAATTGATCTTTTTGAGTTAAAAACCCAACTGTTTGATTGAGAATTAATGTATTTTTTGGAAAAAAATTCATGGACTTTAGAGACAAATTCAAGAAATTATTATATTTTTAGTATCATTTAATTATTTAATTAATCGATCGTGCTAAAATATTTAAGAATGTCTTGTAATATTAATTAAATTCCTAGAAACTGAAAAAAACATTATTTATAATAAACTCGCGAAAATTTATACATATTCCGAGTCGAATTTTTAAAATTAGGCACTGTCTATGTCAGCTCTGAACGAGCTAGAAAAGGGGTTGGAGTTACGGAAAATTCCATAACCATAGACAGTGCGTTTAAAATATGCGGAATATTTGAATAAATTAAATGAAATGCTATGAAAAATTGTACCTGGAAAAAACTTAAGATACCTGGAAAAAACCTGGAATTGTCAGGGAATTTTTTTCCGGGATTTGGGTAGACACCCTGGAATTTTGTTGAGAGCATGCTTATGTTTTTTTTTATTTCAATATAAAATTGAATAACAATAATTCTTAATTGGTAAAAGTAGCTGTATTGAACTATTTTGTTGAAAATTCGGGTTTTTTAGTTGAAATCAATTTTTTCAAAAAAAAATCAACTATTCAATTTTTAGTTAAAAATTGATCGTTTTTAGTTGGAAATTGATGTATTTTAATGAAAAATTCGTTCCTTTTGGTAGAAAATTAATCTTTTTGTTTGAAAATTATTCATCTTTCAGCTTAAAAATTCAACAGTTTTTTGCAATTTTTTCTCTCTCTAGACTGCACATTTTTTCTTCGTTGACAATTCATCTCATTTTGAAAATTCGTCCTTTTTGGTTGCATTCAACTTTTTTTTATTAAAAATTTAAATCTTTTTTTGTTGAAATATCAAGTACTACATTTTTCATTCAGAATTCATCTTTTTTGGAATGGAAATTTAATTACTTTATTGAAAGTTAAACTCTTTTGTTAAAAATTGAATTTTTGGTTGAAGATTCATCATTTTAATTGAAAATTCATCTCTTTCATGAAAAATGAGCTATTTTATGAAAAAATTCGTTTTTTCTTTGGCTGAGGATTAATTTTTTTACTGAAAATTGAACTATTCCAGTTAAAAATCTAAGTATTTTGTTGATTTGTTGTTTTTTTTTGTTGAAAATTAATTTTTGTTCTTCAACTGAAAATGTAACTATTCCAGTCGAAAATTTCATTATTTTAGTTAAAAATTCATATCTTTGGTTGAACATTAATTTTTTCAAATAAAAATGGAACTATTCATTTTTTTATTGAAGAATTTTCTTGTTTAGTTGAAAATTCGTATTTTTTGGTAAAAATAATTTTTTTGGTTTAAAAGTAAATTATTCCAGTTAAAGATTTATTATTTTAGTAGTAAATTTATCTTCGTGGTATGAAATTCAAATATTCCAGTTGAAGATTGATCATTCAAGTTGAAAATTCATCCGTTGAACTGATCTTTTTTAGATCAAGATTCAAGTATTTGTTCGAAAATTGATCTTTTTTTGTTGTTGAAAACTCATATGTTTGATTAAGAATTCATGTACTTTGTTGAAAAATCGTCCTTTTTTGTAGAAAATTAATCTTTTCGGTTGAAAATTCAAGCATTCCAATTAAATTTTCATCATTTTTGTTGAAAATTCATCCTTTTGGTTAAAAATAAAAGTACTTGGTTGAAAGTTAAACTTTTTTGTTAAAAATTCATCTTTTTGGTTTAAAATTAATATATTCTAGTTAATGATTCATCATTTTAATTGAAAATTCATCACTTTGGTTACAAATTATGTTTGTGTGGAAAATTAATTTTTTAAACTGAAAATTTAACTATTCCATTTTTTGCTGAAAGCTGATATTTTTTTTAGTTCGAAATTCAACTATTTGGACGAAAATTAATAATTTGGTTGAACATTCAACTATTTGATTAAGAATTCATATATTTTGTTGAAAAATATTATTTTTTGGTAGAAAATTAATCTGGTTGAAAATTTAACTATTTGGTTAAAAATTCATCTATCTTGTTGAAAATGCAATATTTTTACTTGAAAAGTTAGGTATTTGAAGCGGTTTAAATTGAATTTAATATAGAACCCATATTTATTTGATCTAAATATGCACTAAATTTGGAGTATTAGAAGGTAAAATAAAAATTTGTTTGAATTATCAAATTCATGGACTTTAGGGGCAAATTCAAGAAATTATTAATTATGTTCTAGTATTATTCAATTATTTGATTAATCGACAGTGTTATTATGTTTAAGAATATCTTGTTATATAATTTTTCAAAGCTTTCTAAATTAAACATAACAATTGAATCCCTAGAAACTAAGAAAAAAAACATTATTATAATAAACTCGCGAAACTGTACACATATTCCGAGTCGATTGTTTAAAAAAATGCGAAATATTTGAATGGCTCCGTACTATGAAAAATTATACCTGGAAAAAAGTTGAGATACCTGGAAAAAACCTGGAATTGTCAGGGAATTTTTTTCCAGGATTTGAGTAGACACCCTGTTTGATACTTTTTTTTTTGAGCCATGACACTATTTTGCTACTATTTCAAATAAAAAATTAATATTTCTTTACTTTTCTACTTAACCAAGAAAATATTTTATTTTTAAATCAAAAACAGTTGAATTGAACCAAAAAGGAAAAATTTCCAACAAAATCTTTAAATCATAAATCAAAACAGATTAATTTTCAGCCAAATAGTGGCATTTTTAATAAAAAAGATGAATCAAAAAAAAAAAGAATAATTTTAACAAAATAGTTGAATTTTTCATCAGATAGTTGAATTTTCAAACCCAAAAAGTCGAATTTTCAACAAAACTGGAATTTTCGACCAAAAACGATAACTTTAAGAAAACAGATAAATTTTCAAACAAAAAAGATTAAAATTCAACCAAAAGAAGTTGCATTTTCAACAAAATAGTTGAATTTTCGAGGCAAAAAGACAATTTTTTAGAAGACAAAAGTTGAATCTTCAAACCGAAAAGTAGAATTTTTAACAAAATAGTTGAATTTTTCACCACATAGTTGAATTTTCAAACCAACAAATTTAAAACCTAACCAAAAAAGTTGAATTTTTAACAAAACTGGAATTTTCAACCAAAAGCGATAACTTTAACAAAACAGTTGAATTTTTAATCAAATAGTTGAATTTTAACCTTTTTTGTTTCAAAATTTGACCATTTGTTTGAAAATTCAACCAAAAGAAGTTGCATTTTCAACCAAATAGTTGAATTTTCGAGGCAAAAAGACAATTTTGTAGAAGACAAGAGTTGAATATTCAAACCGAAAAGTTGAATTTTTAACAAAACTGTGGAATTTTCGACCAAAAAAAAAATAATTTTAAGAAAATAGTTGAATTTTTCACCAGGTAGCTGAATTTTCAAACCAAAAAATTTAAACCCTAACCAAAAACGTTGAATTTCAAACCTACAGAGTTTAATTGTCAATCCGAAAAGTGGAATTTTCAACAAAAACTATGGAATTTTCGACCAAAAACGATAACTTTAACCCCTAGAAACAGTTGAATTTTTAACTAAATAATTGAATTTTCAACCAAAAGGTCGAATTTTTAAACAAAATAGTTGAACTTTCACAAAATAGTTGAATTTTCTACAAAAAAAAATTAATTTTCAACCAAATAGTTAAATTTTCTACCAAAAGGGACGAATTTCCAATAGAATCGTTGAATCCTCAACCAAAACAGATTAATTTTCAGCCAAACAGTGGAATTTTTACCCAAAAAAGATTAACTTTCTACCAAAGGAGATGAATTTTCAAATCAAAAAGATCAGTTTTCAATCAAGAATGATTTTTTAGTCAATAAAGAAAAAAATTTCATCCAAAATGTTCAATTTTGAAGCCAACCCGATGAGCTTTCAACGAAAGAGTTAAATTTTCAACCAAATAGTTGTATTTTTAACCAAAGATTCAAATTTTCAACCAAATAGATAAATTTTCGACTAAGAAGATTAATTTTCAACAAAATAATACATTTTTAACCACATAGTTGAATTTTCAACCAAGAAGATTAATTTTCTACCAGAAAAGACGAATTTTTGAACCAAATACATACATTTTTAACTAAATAGTTGAATTTTTAAACTAAAAAAGATACATTTTTAACCAAAAATGGAGTGGTTACATTTTTGTTGCGGAGAATTAATTTTCAGTTAAAGAAACGAATTTTCTACAAAACAGTTTAATTTTGTACCAAATACTTGAATTTTATACCAACTTGTTGAATTTTCAAGTCGAGAATATAAATTTTCAACAGAAAAGTTAATTTACAACCAATCAGTTGAATTTTCAACAAAATAGTTAAATCTACTGTTAAAAAATTAATTTAAAAAAAACTGAATTTTCAACGAAAAATTTAATAGTTGATATTTCAACAAACAAATATTTGAATTTAAAATAAACAGTAGGATTTAGCCAACAAAAGCAAATTTTCAACAAAATACTTGAATCCTCAATTAAAACAGATTAATTTTTAACTAAACAGTTGCATTTTTAACCAAAAAAATAAATTTTCTACCATAAAAGACGAATTTTATACCAAATTGATGAATTTTCTACCCGCGAATATGAATTTTCAACAAAAAAGTTCATTTTCAACCAATAAATTGAATTCTCAGCAAAATAGTTAAATTTATAGTTTAAAAAATTTATTTTTAACTAAAATTATGAGTCTTCAACCAAAAAAATTAACTTTTAAGAAAGTACTTCAAGTTTCAATCAAGGAGTGGAATTTTCAACCTAAAAATATGAGTTTTCAACGGAAAATGTAATATTTGATATTTCACGAACAAAATATTTTAATTTAAAATTAAAAAACAGTTGGATTTAACCAACAAAAATGAATTTTTATCAAAATACTTGAATCAACTAAAAACGGTTAATTTACAACCAAACAGTTGCATTTTTAGTCAAAAAAGATGAAATTTTTTCCAAAAGAGATGAATTTTCATTTTAACTAAATAGTGAAATTTTTCACCAAACAGATGAATTTTCAATCAAAAAAATTAATCTTCTACCGAAAAAAACGAGTTTTCAACAAAATACATGAATTTTCATCCAAATAGTTGAAGTTCTTACTAAAAAAAGATAAATTTTCAATAAAAAATATAATCGTCAAATGTTCAGTATTTTTTTATTTTATTAAATTTAGTTGAAAATTCATTTCTTTGGTTAAAAATGTAACGTTTCCATTTTTGGTCTAAAATGAATCTTCTTGGTTAAAAATTTAACAATTTAGTTGAAAATTCATGTACATTATTGAAAACTGAATTATTTGGTTGTTTTTTTTATATGGAAAATTATATATTTTTTTAATTGAAAATTTAACTATTCCATTTTTGGTCAACAATTGATTTGCCTTCAAATGAAAATTCAACTATCTGATTGAAAATTGATGTATTTTGTTGTAAATTCTTGTTTTAAAGTTGGCCTACTTTGTTAAAAATTCATTTTATTGGTTGAAGATGTAACTATTTGGTTGAAAATTATTTTTCTTTTGTTTGAAAATCATTTTTTTCTCCTGAAAATTTAACTATTCCATTTTTGGTTACAAATTTTTTGTTTGGCTTAAAAATTCTACTGTTTTTAATTCGGGCTTGTGGAGAATTAGCCTTTTTGGCGTGAAAATTCAACAATTTGATTGACATTTTTTTGAAAAATCTTTCTCGGTTGAAAATTCATCTCTTTAGTCAGAAATTTGGTCTTTTTTGGCTAAAAATGCAACTTGTTTGGTTGAATTTAACTGTTTTTAATTCAAAATTAAAATCTTTTTTGGTTGAAATATCAACTCTTACATTTTTCGTTGAGAATTCATCTGTTTTGGTTAAATTCGACTGTTCTTTATTTAAAATTAACATATTTTTTTAGTTGAAATATCAGCTATTATATTTCTTTGTTAAAAATTAATTTTTTTTAGTGGAAAATTAACTACTTAGTTGAAAGTTCAACTCCTTTGTAAAAAAATTTAATCTTTTTGTTAAAGATTCATAAAGTTAGATACAATTTTTATTATTTTGTTAAAAATTCACCTATTTTGTTAAAATGTCACCTTTTTTGTTGAAAATTAACTGTTTTGCTGAATATTCGTCTTTGTGGATAGAAAACTCGTACTTTTGAATTGAAAATTCAACTGCCCTCTAAAAAAATCGTCTCCTTGACTTTAAAATTCAACCTTTTGGTTCCAAATGCAACTGTTTTCGGTTGAAGTTTAATCTTTTTTGTTTTAAAATTCAACTATTTATGTTGAAAATTTATATTTGTAGGTTGATAATTCAACAATTTTGTTGAAAAGCCATGTTTTTTAAAAAAATTTAACTATTTTGTTGAAAATTCATCTTTTTGGGCAAAAAATTCAAGTTTCAAAGCCTCAAAAATTCAAGTGTTTTAGATTTGCGCATTGAAAACTATAATTTTAAATTGAGATGATAGAAATATTATTAATAAATATCACATATGTAGTATCAAGTGACATTCAAAGAGATTTTATAAATTTTTTTAACGAAAAAATGTGATTTCTATTTAAAAAATAATTGTTTTCGCCGTTTGAAATAAATAATTTTTTAATATTGTATATCTTTAAAGTTTAATTATTCTAAAGACTTTGAAAATTATGTATACTTTCTAATTTAAATCTTTAAATTAATGTATTCAAACCTAAAGCGTTAAAAATTATACAATACCAAACTTTTTTTCTTAAATTATGATCTTGAGACTAAGTCGTTGTAAATTATGAATGAATTTAAGTCGCAGATTTCTATATTTAATTAATTTTTTTCCCAACATCTTGAAATAATCTTTTTTTTTAATTTCAGTACGATTCTAAAATCACGCTTGGATTGGGAGGTGTGATAATCGTCCTGGCGTCAGTGATTTGTTCAGTTGGACTTTTTGGTTTCATTGGAGTGCCTGCGACCTTGATCATCATCGAGGTAATTCCCTTCCTGGTTTTGGCAGTCGGTGTCGACAACATTTTCATCCTCGTGCAAACAAGCCAGCGGGAAGGAAGAAGACCAAACGAGTCGATTCCGGAACACATTGGTCGTACCCTCGGCCAGGTAGGACCTAGCATGTTGCTGACGAGTGTCTCGGAAAGTTGCTGCTTCTTCCTTGGTAAATTTAATTTCAATTTAATAAACTTCATATTTTCTACTATGGGGCCGATCTAATTTTTATCCGCGAATTTATTTAGGGGTCATCCAAAAATAAAGACGATTTCCACGCGGGGGGGGGGGGGGGGCCTCTTACTGTTTCTTATGAATTGAGTAGTTCAACTTTCAACCAAGTGTTTGAATTTACAACAATAAAAAAATTTGCAGTCAATAAAGAAGAAAAATTTCCTTCTGAATGTTGAATTTTGAAGCCAAAAAGACGAGCTTTTTACAAAACAGATGAATATCCAACCAAATAATTGGCTTTTCAACCAAAACGATTAATATTCTACCAGAGAAGACGAATTTTCCACAAAATACATAATTTTGTAAACAAATGGTTGAAATTTTAACTAAGAAGCTTAATTTTTTTTACCAAGAAAGACAAATTTTCAACAAATTACATAATATTTTGACCAAATAGCTGGGTTTTCAATCAAACAGTTAGATTTTCAGTTAAAAATTAATTTTTAACCCAAAAAGGGAATTTTCAACAATTCAGTTCAATTTTCAACCAAAACGATGAATTTTCTAGTAAAATATTATGAATTTTCAACCCAAAAAAAAAATGAATTTTTAAAAAAGTAGTTCAATTTTTAAAGCCGGAGTTGAATTTTCAATCTAAAAAGATGAATTTTCAACAAACAATATTATATTTGATATTTCAACAAAAAAAAAAAATTTGAATTTAAAAAAAACTTGAATCCTCTACTAAAACAGATTAGTTTTTTACCAATCAGTTGCATTTTTAACAACAAAATTGATTTTCTACCGAAAAAGACGAATTATCAATAATTTTTTTTTTTTTAAATTACGAACTTTCAACAAATTATACACATTTTCTACCAAATTGTTGAATTTTTTAACTAAAAAGATAAATTTATAACTAAAACTGAAATTTTCATTTAAAAAAAATTAATTTTGAATTTAAAAAAAAAAACGAATTTTCCACCAAGCTGTTGAATTTTCAACCCGAAAATATAAAGTTTCAACAAAAAAGTTGATTTTCAACCAAATAGTTAAATTTTCAGTTAAAAAATTAATTTTTCATCAAAAAATGAAATTTTTAACAATTCAGTTCAATTTTCAACCAAAGAGATGAATTTTCTACTAAAATTATGAATCTTTAACCGCCCAAAAAATGTAAGAAAATAGTTCAAATTTCAACCATGGAGTTGACTTTTCAACCTAAAAAGATAAATTTTCAACAAAAAATATAATATTTGATATCTCAACAAAAAAAGGTTTGAATTAAAAAAAAACTTGAATCATCTACTAAAAACAAATTAGTTTTCTCCCAATTAGTTTCATTTTTAACCAAAAAAATTGAGTTTCTACCGAAAAAGACGAATAATCAACAAAATAAATAAATTTTGAACCAAATAGTTTAATTTTCAACCAAGAGGAATAATTTTTTTTTTCAAATGACGAGGTTTTAACAAATTATACACATTTTCTATCAAATTGTTGAAGTTTTTAACTAAAAAGATAAATTTATAACCAAAACGGAAATAATTAAATTTCCATTAAAAAAAAAATTAATTTTGAATTTAAAACGAATTTTCTACCAAATTGTCGAATTTTCAAGATAAAAAGACTAAATTTTATATGCAACACAGTTGAATTTTCAACCCGAAAATATAATGTTCCAACAAAAAAGTTGATTTTCAACCAGTTGCATTTTTAATCAACAAAATTAATTTTCTGCCAAAAAAAAAAAGAATGTCGAACAAAATAAATCAAATAGTTAAATTTTCAACCAATCGGAATAATTTTCTACCAAAAAAGACAACTTTTTAACAAAACACATGGATTTTCAACTGAAAAAGATAAATTTTCAACCAATAAAATGAATTTTTAACTAAAATGGTGAATCTTCAACCAAAAATTGATATTTTAACAAATTAGTTCAGCTTTCCAACAAATAGTTAAAACTTTCTACTAAATTGTTGAATTTTCTGCAAAATTGTTGAATTTTCAACCATATTGTTAAATTTTGGAGCCGAAAATACGAATTTTCTACAAAACAGTTGAATTTTCAACCCGAATATGTGAATTATGTAACAATAAAAAAGATAATTTTCAAACGAAACATTAATTTTCAACTAGACAGTTGCATTTTGAACCAAAAAATTTAATTTTCTACCAAATACGACGAATATTCAACAAAAATAAAGAAATTTTCAACCAATTCAATTTTCAACTAAGTGGAATAAGTTTCTACCAAAAAGACGAATTTTTAACAAAATACATACATTTTCAAGTAGATAAGATCAGCTTTCAACCAAAGACGGAATGGTTAACATTTCAGTTAAAAAAATTAATTTACAACAAATGAAAAACGTATTTTCAACAAAGTAGTTCAATTTTCTACCACAGAAAGGAATTTTTAAATCAAAATAATGATGAATCTTCATCTAAAAAATGGAATTTTTATTAAAGTAGGAAGTTTAACTTTCGAGCAAATAGTTATATTTTCCACCAAATTGTTGAATTTTAAGCAAAGTTGTTGAATTTTCTACCTGAATTTACAACAAAAACTTCCATTTTTAACCGAAAGCGATAAATAAATTTTGAACCAAATAGTTAAATTTTCAACTAAGAGGCATAATTTTCTACCAAAAAAGACGAAATTTGAACAAAATGCGTCAATTTTCAACCAACGAGTGGAATATTCGAGTAAAAAAGATACATTTTCAAGCAAAAAAGGAATAGTTAACTTTTCCGTTAAGAAAATTAATTTTTGAACAAACAAAAAACGCATTTTCAACAAAATAGCTCAATTTTCAACCAAAGAAAGGAATTGTTGACTAAAATGATGAAACCTCAACTAAAAAATTGAATTTTGAACAAAGTAGTTCAACTTTCGAGCAAACAGTTAAATTTTCTACCGAATTGTTGAATTTTCTACCATATTTTTAAATTTTCGATCCGAAAATACGAATTTTCTACAATATAGTTGAATTTTCAACCTGAAAATGTGAATTTCTCCAAAAAAGAGATGAGATTATTTTCATACCAAAAAAGAAAAAAAATTGCAATCAAATTTACGAATTTTATTTTCCACGGAGTTTATATTTTATTTTTTTTTTTCATTTATTATTATTTCCTTAATTTATGATTCACAAATTTAATATTAATACTAATCAATATCATAGGATTTCACAGGGATTTTATAATATTTTAGTGGATAAAAAATTTGTTCACGATAAGTGAGTTATGTTATAAGATTTCAAAGGATTTGAAATATTTTAGGAAATCTTAAAAGATTCCAAGGAATTTTAAATTGATTTTAATAATTTTAGTGGATTTTAAAAAATCCATTCAAGAAAAGTGAGTTATTTCGTAGGGTTTTAAAGATTTGAAGAGATTTAAAATTATTTTTTGGTATTTCACCCTGAATTCTTATTAATTTATCCTGAATTATTTGAAATTCTTTTGAATTTTCTAATTCATTTAAATTCATCTAAATGTACTCAATTTTACATAATTCAATTGATTTTTTTGATTTTTCAAAAGTTTTTATATAATTGGTTCTGCTAATTGATAAAATGGCCAACATATTCGAAATATTTTAAGGTATTTTTCAAATTCCTTAGCATTTTCTAGAGCTTTAAAAAATGTCAAGGTATTTTAAAAGATTTTAAGGGATTAGAAATATTCTAGGTTATTTTAAAAGATTATAAAGAAATTATTAATTGATTTCAGTAATTTAATAGGATTTCAAAGGATTTGAAATATTTTAGGAAATTTTAACGACTCCCAGTAATTTTTTATTTATTTTAATAGATTGAAGGGATTTCAAAGACATTGAAATATTTTAAGGTATTTTAAAAGATTTCAAGGGATTTCCAAGGGTTTTAATAATTTTAAGGGATTTTAATATTTTAATGGAATTCCAAGAATTTATTCACAAGAAGTGAGGGATTTCGTAGGGTTTCAAAGATTTTAAGAGATTTTACAATATTTTTTGCAATTCATTTGGAATTCGCCCTGAATTCTTATTAATCTATCCTGAATTCCTTTAAATCCTTTTGAATTCTTCTAGATGCACTCAATTTTACTAAGGTCAATGGATTTTTAAAAAGTTTTTGTTTAATTCATCTTGAAGTCATTAAAACTCACCTTAAATTTTTAGGCATTTCATCAAATTCTTTTTAATTCTCTTCAATTTGTCTAAAATTAATTTCGAACTTACTCAATTCAATGAATTTTTTCATATTTTTAAGTTTTCTTCATATTTTAAAATTTTTGTCAATTCATTTGATTTTTTTTAATTCACCTTGAATTTTTATGCATTTCATTGAATTCTGCTCGTTTCCCTTAAATTCCTCTAAATGCACTCAAATTTTACAGAAATAAATGGATTTTTTCGATTTTTAAAACTTTTTCCAAATCATTTGAATTTTTTTGAATTATTTTGTAGTCATTAGTCATTTTTTTAGTTAGAAATTAGTAGGGTTTCAAATATTTCAAATTATTTTTTGAAATTCACCCTGAATTCTTCTAAATTCTTTGGGATTCCCTTGAATTTTGTTACTTTACTTGAATTATTCTAAATTTAATTATTATTATTATACATATTATTATTTTATATTAATAATTTCTTAATTCAAACGATTTTTGTTAAAGTTTTTAAAAGTTTTTATCTAATTGATCCTGAAGTCTTTTAACCTCACCTTGAATTCTTAGGCATTTCATAAAATTTTGTTTGAATTCCCTTGTATTTTTCTATGCTTATTTCAAAGTTACTGAAGTCATAACGGTATCTTCATATTTTAAAATTGTATTCAATTTATTTAAATTTTTTGTTAATTCACCTTGAATTTTAATGAATTTCATCGAATTCTTCTCGTTTATCGTAAATACCTCTAAATTCACTCAAATTTTACAGAAATAAATGTTTTTTTTTTCGATTTTTAAAACTTTTTCCAAATGATTTGAATTTTTTGAATTGTTCTGTAGTCATTATTCATTTTTTTAGTTAGAAATTAGTAGGGTTTCAAAGATTTGAAATTATTTTTTGAAATTCACCCTGAATTCTTCTAAATACTTTGCGATTCCCTTGAATTTTTTTACTTTACTTGAATTATTCTAAATTTAATTATTATTATTTTATTATTATATATTATTATTTTATATTAATAATTTCTTAATTCAAACGATTTTTGTTAAAGTTTTTATCTAATTGATCCTGAAGTCTTTTAACCTCACCTTGAATTCTTAGGTATTTCATAAAATTTGTTTGAATTCCCTTTAATTTTTCTAAGCTCATTTCAAAGTTACTGAAGTCATAAAAGTTTCTTCATATTTTAAAATTTTATTCAATTCATGTAAATTTTTTTTAAATTCACCTTGAATTTTTATGAATTTCATCGAATTCTTCACGTTTATCGTAAATTCCTCTAAATTTATTCCAATTTTACGGAAATAAATGGAATTTAACATGAATTGTTTTGAAGTCTTATAAATTTATACTGAATTTTTTACCCTTTGAGCGCGAAAAAAGTACCCTATGAGCGTGTCGAAAAGTACCCTTTGGTCCCTATATTTTATCCCATAGGGACTAAATGAATAAACTATATAATATAAATAAATTATATAATTTATACATAAAGTGAAATCTAAAATCAGTTTTAATTTATTTTTTACAGGAAGTCTTTCTGACATGCCAGCTGTTAAAGCCTTTGCTTTGTACGCCGGAATGGCACTTCTAGTTGACTTTTTACTCCAGATCACGTGCTTCGTCAGTCTCTTGGCTCTGGACACTGTCCGACAAAATGTAAGTCGTTTTCAATATTTAAATTGTACCTACTGAATAGGTTGGCAAAAAAAAAAAGAATTTTTTCTCTCAAATGGCACCCATACCTATGCTCGACCTTTATGTGCTTTGAGAATTTAATGAGCATTTATGAGCATTTTGAATTAGGATTTAAAAATCGTATTTTCTACTTCTATTAATAATAATTACATTATTTAAATTTATCGGGAAAATGCATCGTTTCAAATTGGAAAGGATGCTAAATTTAAATGATAAAAGAAGTCAAAGTAATAGAAAACATATATTATTTGAATTAAACAGCGCCTTATTCAAGGTTGCTACCATATCCCAATTTCTAAATTCTTCTAGGTATAAAACCAACCATACACCTAGAAGATTAATAATATTAATACAAAATAAATTTTGTTTCTAAATATATTTAAAACACTTTTTAGTTGTGTTTTCAAGTCAAAAAGGTAAATTTTCAACCAAAGAAATGAATTTTCAACTAAAATGATGAATCTCAGGGTGTCTAGCGACCTTGAAAACCTTGAAAACGTGGAATTCTCCTTGAATTTTTTTTAAACCTTGAATACCTGGAAATCTCCTTGAATTTTTTATGAGAACCTTGAACTTTAATTATTTTTTGTTCGCTTTTTAAATAGTAATTTTAATGAAATGCAAAGAGTAATTTGAATTTCTTAATCTATTATGAAAGAAACATCTCGCATAGAAAAAAATCTTGCTACTGAAAAGTGTTTTATTCATCAAGATATAATTTATCTTTTGTTTATTAAAGAATAAATAAAGAGATTTCAAAGCACTTTTTCTAGAATGTACCAATTATTTTATAGATTGCAAAGAACAGACTTTAATATTGTGAATAATTCTATAAGTTTTTAATTTCTTCTCCGCTAATATAGAACATTGAAGTATAAATTTTGTTGTGGTATTCAACTTAGAAATTATAAAAATTATTAGTTTAAAATTTCGATGTTAAGTCAGTTTCAGAATTAGAATAAGCCATGGTTATGCAACGGATTTTTTGAGGGATTGACCACTCGGTTTTTGAGTGTGCACCAGATTTCAAAAGGTTACAAAATATTTCTAAAAATTTCAAAACATTTCAATATATTTTAAATATTTTTAATATTTCATAAAGATTACACGGATGTGAACGATTTAAAAAAGACGCGCGCGCCAGATTTCCATAAAGATTTCACAGCAATTTCACAAATATTTTAAAGATTTAAAGGATTTCAAAGGTTTGAAAAAGGCTACAGTAAACCAGATTTCAAAGATTTCAAAAATTTGAAACAATTTCAAGAGGTTTTAAAACATTTTAGAAAATTTCAAAAGATTTCAAATAATTCAACGATTTCAACGAATACAAAAGATTTTCCAAACAAAGATTTAAGAAAGATTTCATAAACATTTCAATAGATTTCACAAAGATTTCAAGATTTTAAATATCGCTTGTAATACTTCAAAAAATTCCAACGAATTCACGAAGATTTCAAAAGATTTCAAAGGCTTCAAACATTTCACAAAGATTTCGAACATTTCACAAAGATTTTAAAACTTTCAAAAGATTTTAAAGATTTTAAAAAGGGTATATTTAACTATATTTCTAAGATTTAAAAATATTTCAAAGATTTTAAACAATTTCAAAATTTTTTAGGAGATATCAACCGATTTCACAAAAGTTTCAAAGATTTCATAAAAAATTTATAAAGATTTCAAAAGAATCCGAGAATTTCAAAGATTTCAACAAGGGTGCAGTACTCCAGATTTCAAGGATTTCAAAACATCTCAAACATTTTAAACGATTAAAAATTTTTTGAGAAGATTTCAAATATTCGAGTGATTTGAAAAGATTTCACAAATATTTCAAAGAATTCATAAAGATTTCATGAATTTCAAAGATTTCAACAGGGGTACAGTACACCAGATTTCAAAGATTTCAAAACATTTCAAAGATTCTAAAAAATTTCAAAAGGTTTCGACACATTTGAGAAAATTTTAAAAAAATTCAAAGATTTCAAACGAACACAAAAGATTTCGCAAACAAAGATTAAAGAAAGAGTTCGGAAATATTTTAAATATTTCATTAGGATTTTAAAAGATTTCAAAAAGTTACACAAAGATTTCAAAGATTTTAAAGATTTTACAAAAGCTTTAAAAAATTCCAAAAGATATCACCGAAATTTCAAGCTTTCACTAAGGTTTGTAGTACTTCAAAAAATTCCAACGAATTCACAAAGATTTCAAAAGATTTCACAAAGATTTCAATGATTTCAAAAAAATTACAAAGATTTAAAAATATTCCCAAAGATTTCACAAAGACGACTCATGTTCGCAAAAAATTAAGAATTTGTTTATTTATGATTCGGCTTTCTTTAGAAATTGTTGGCCAATGAAAAATGAAATGGCTCTTTTTTTACATGTATGAAAAACGTTTATTTCATTATTTGATGTAAAAAAAGGGGGACCTGGAAAAATGTAATGTCTTGACCTGGAAAACCTGGAAAAGACCTGGAATTTTGTTCCTAAGAATCGCTAGACACCCTGAATCTTCAACAAAAAATATGAATGTTTGACCAAATAGTTAGTTGAATTTTCAAGGCAAAAGATTAATTTTCTACTAAAAAAAAGACACATTTTCTTCGAAGTACATGAATTTTCATCTAAAAAAGATCAATTCTCATCCAAAATTAAAATAGTTAAAATGTTAGAAAAATAAATCTTCAACCAAAAAAAAGCGAATTTTCAACAAAATTTTTTTTTTTTTATGCAAAAAAATGATTTTTTTAACAAAAAATAGAATTCAATTTCTAGTTCAAACAACCAATTTTCAACCAAAAAAATGAATTCTGAACAAAATAATTCAATTTTACACCCAAAAGATTAATTTTCTATCAAAAAGATACAGTTTCAATAAAATATATAAATTTTCAACTAAGAAAGATAAATTTACAAAACAAGAACATAATAGTTCAATTTGCAGTTAGAAAAGTAAATTTTAACCAAAAAAACTAGTTTTCAGCAAAATTAATTAATTTTCATCTAAAATTGTAAATTTTCAAGCAAAAATGGAACAGTTACATCGTCAGTTAAAAAAATTAATTTTCAACTAAAAAGAAACGAATTTTCAACCAAAGAAATTAATTTTTAATCATAATGATTAATTTTAAACCAAAAATATGAATTTTTGACAAAATAGTGGAATTTTCAACTCAAAACAGGAATTTTTTATCAATAACAAAAATGAATTTTCAACTAAATAGTTGTTTTTTTTCAACCAAAGAAATGAATTTATAACAAAAAAATAGAATAGTTAAATTTCTACAAAACAGATAATTTTTTAACGAAAAAAATTACAGTTCTATCAAAAAAGGTAAATTTTCCACAAAAAATGGAATAGTTAAATTTTCAGTTAGTAAAATAAATTTTCAACCAAAAAAGAAACGAATTTTCAACAAAATAGTTCAATTTTCAACCAAAGAAATAAATTTTTAACCAAAGAAATAAATTTTTAACCAAAAAGATGATTACCAACAGAGAGTTGAATTTTCACCTAAAACAGATACATTTTTAAATAAAAATAGAATAGTTAAATTTTCAGTAGAAAAATTAATTTTCAATAAAATTAAAATAAATTTTCAACGAAATGGTCCAATTTTCAATTAAGAACGATAAATTTCTATCAAGAAGATAAATTTTCGACAAAAAGTGGAACAGTTGCATTTTTAGTTAAAAAATTAATTCTAAACAAGAAAAAACTAATCTTTAACCAAAAAGATAAATTCTCAACCAATAAGATGAATTTTCTATCCAAATAGATGAATCTATAACAAAGTACACGAATTTTCAACCAAATATTTGAATTTTTAAAGGAATTTTCAACTAAAATATCGAAAAATAGATCGAAATTCGCAAACAAAAATCATTAGATTTTAAAGTTTCATAATTTTTGAACACTTTTAGGTTACGTTAGCGTTTTAATACAAAAAATTAGTATTTAAAGATAAACATAATTCAAACAAGGTTTTCAATTTTTGATTGGTTTCAGTTTATATTCACATTTTTCACAAAAATTGGTTATTTTAAACAAAAATTGAAAAAAAAATAGATTTAAAAAAACATTCAGAACTTTTAAACAATTTTCGGCTATGTTCGAAATTTACACCAGAAATCGGTTATTTGAAACAAAAAACATAAGGTTTAAAGGAAGATTTACAATGTTAGTGTATTTCATCGGAAATTTTTACTTTAAAAAAATGCAACGGTTTGATTATCCAGTGTAGAAAAATATTATATGTTAATTCTGAAATTAAGATATCAATTTTCATCAATTATCAAAAATATCGTTCTTGCTTGTCTTTTTGGTTTGAAAATGTATCCCTTTTGGTATAAATTTAATCTTTTTTAATTAAAAATTTAATTTTTTTGGTTGAAAATTAATCTGTTTTGGTTGAGGAATCGACAATTTTGTCAAAAATTCGTCCTTTTTTTTGTTGAATTCAACTGTTTTTGATTTAAAATAAAAATATTTTTTGGTTGAAATATCAACAATGACATATTTTGTTGAAAAATCATATTTTTTGGTAAAAAAAATCAACTAATTGGTTAAAAGTTGAAATAACATGTTAAAAATTCCTTTTTTGTTTGTTTGAAGATTCATCATTTTAGTTGTAAATTCATCTTTTTGGTTGAAAATTAAACTGTTTTCGTGAAATATCTTTATGGGTTGAAAATTCAACTATTTTGGTAGGAAATTCATATTTTCGGGTTGAAAATAGAAAATTTCATTGAAATTTCATATTTCTGAATTGAAAATTCATTTGTTTTGTAGAAAACTCATCTTTTGGCTTGTAGATTCGACAATTTGGTTAAAATTTTCTTTCTATATTTTAATGAAATATTTTTCTCGGGTGAAAATTCAACCTCTTTGATTGAAAATGTAACTATTTTATTAAAAATTCGTATTTCTTAGTTAAAAATTAATTTTTTTAATTGAAAATTTAACTGTACCATTTTTGGTTGAAAATGGATTTTTACTATTTAAAATTCAACTGTTTGGTTGACCAGTAAACTATTTTGTTGAAAATTCGTCGTTTTTTGGTTGAAAATTCAAATACTTGATTGAAAGTTTAACCTCTTTATTAAAAATGGATTTTTTTGGGTTGGAGATTCATAATTTTAGTTGAAAATTCATCACTTTGGTTGAAAATTGAATTATTTTCTTAAAAATTAATATTTTGGTAAAAAATCATCTTTTTTAGTTGAAAATTTAATTATTTTGTTGAAAATTCAACTCCTGCGGAAAAATGATCTCTTTTGGTTCAAAATTCGACTGTTTGGTTGAAAATTAAATTATTTTGTTGAAAATTTATCCTTTTTTATTGTAAATTCAACTGTTTTGTTGCAAATGTATCTTTACAGGTTGGAAATACAACTATTTTGGTAAAAACTTCAACTATTTGGTTAAAACATATAAAGTTTGGTTTAAATTTAACTTTTTTATTGAAATTTCAATTCTTTTGGTAAACAATTCTACTATTTTGTGGAAAATTTGTCATTTTTGATTGAAAATTCATTGTATGGTATAAAGTAATCTTTTTTTGGTTGAAATAAATAAATAAATTCGAATTTTTTTAATTTAATCTGAAATTTTGTTTTATTCCGTCTATAAAGGATTAAAATGCTGGTTTTTGAATATTATTAGTCAGGAAAAATAAAAAATTGGTCAGGGAAAAGTCAGGGAATTTTGAAAATAAAGTTATTCGGACACTCTGTTTAGTTAATGGAATTTTAATATTAAATACTACTTCAAAGAAAATTAAAAAGAGTGAAAATAGAAATTTAATATCCGATTTATTGTATTTGAATCGAGAACTAAATTCTGTTTTGAATTTGCAGAATAACAGATTGGACGTATGTTGCTTTGTCCGGGGATCGAAGAAAGACAGCGGCGAGGAAGTGGTTGATGGACTTTTGTACAAAATTTTCAAAGTAGCTTATGTCCCTCTTCTGATGAAAAAATGGGTGCGAGCTAGTGTGATGGTTATTTTCTTCGGATGGCTTTGCGCCAGCGTTGCTGTCGTACCTCACATAGAAATCGGATTGGATCAAGAACTCTCAATGCCTGAGGACAGCTTCGTACTTAAATACTTCCAAGTAAGAATTAAAAACAGATCCTTTAAAAAAGATTACGCAGGCATCACAGACCGGTCCCTATATCCCCTATTGTACCCTATATTCAGTTAAGGTCCCTAAAGTACCCTATTTTCAAAATTTGGTCCCTATGGTACCCTATTTGCAGCCCATAATGGAACTTTAAAAAAATTTATAATAAGGTAAAAACTTGCAAGAGTCAGGCATTTTGAAAAAAATAGCAAAAATCAGGGAATTTCTGTAAGAAGTAACTGTAAAAATAATCAGGACTGCCATAGAGTCACTATTAGTCACTTTTTTCTTAAATCATTTTTCATTCACTTTTTTAAATGAAAAGGTCACATTAGTCACTGAATTGTCTTGAATTCTTTTGATATATTCAGGGTGGCGACTTGACCGGGAAAGACCGGGAAATGACCAGGAATTTAATTTAAAAACCGGGAATTTACTTCTGATCATAGCACAATTCAAGAAATATAATTTCACTTGGAACAGGGAATGTTTTACATGGAATGGGAATTTTTTAAAGGAATTATAATTCGGATTGAGAAAAAAGGAATTTTTAAAAATCCCTCTTTCAAGTCAGAATTCGTCACAATTTGAAAGTTCCCTCTTCTAAATTTTAGGTAATAAAAGTACTTCAAGCAGTTTTCAGAGTAGAAGTAGAATTTCAAAGAAGAAATATTTCTGAATTATAATAGAAATTATTTTTTACATTGTTCGTTGCGAATTCATCGTTTTTTAGTTAGAAATTCAACTACTGGGTTGAAAGTTAAACTTTTGTTAAAAATTAATTTATCTTTTTTTGATGAAAATTCAACTATTTGGTTGAAAATTGATATTTTTCATTTAATAATAGTTAAACTATTTGTTTGAAAATGTATGTACTTGGTGGAAAATTCATCTATTTTTGTAGACAATTAAACTTTATGGTTGACAATTCATCTTTTTGGCATAAAATTAAACTATTCCAGTTAAAGATTCATCATTTCAGTTGAAGATTCATCATTTTATTTGAAAATTCACCAGTTTGGTCGAAAATTAATTTCTTTAAACGAAAATTTAACTGTTCCATTCTGAGTTGAAAATTAAAATTTTCAAGTTCGGAATTCCACAATTTGGATACAAATTTGTCTTTTTAATTAAAAATTTAACTATTCCGATGAAAATTCATGTATTTTGTTAAAAAATCGATTTTTTTGTTGGTAAAAAATTATCTTATTTTTCTCTTAAAGTTAATCTTCTTGTTTAAAAATTCTTCTTTTCGGTTAAAAATTCAAGTATTCCAGTCAAATATTTATTATTTTAGTTGAA
>CAKNYM010051897.1:209987-222855 GCA_932195095.1 Andricus curvator | reverse complement strand
AAATTCATAATTTTAGTAAAAAGTTCATCAGTTTGGTTGCAAATTTAACTTTTTTATTGAAAATTTGTTTTTATTTTCGGTTGGAAATTAATTTTTTAAATTGAAAACTTATCTTTTTTAGTTGAAAATTCAACTATTTGGTTGAAAATTCATATACTTTTTTGAAAATTTGTCTTTTTTGGTAGAAGATTAATCTTTTTGATTGAAAATTCAACTATTTGGTTGATAATTTATCTCTTACAGTTAAAAATTCAACTTTTTAGTTGAAAATTCAACTATTTCGTTTAAAATTAATCTATTTTTTCAAACTAAAATGATTTTTTGGTTTGAAAAATCAATTTTAAGAGATTATTTAAAAATATTTGAAACAAAATTTTTTTATTAATAAATGATTCAACGACTTTATTGAAAATTCCGAGGAAAATTCGAGTATTTTGTTAAAAATTTGTCTTTTTAGTAGAAAATTAATCTTCTTGGTTGAAAATTTAACTATGTGGTTAAAAATTTATTTTTCCTAGTTAAAAATTCAACTATTTGGCTGACAATTTATTTTTTCTAGTTGAAAATTCATAATTTTAGTAAAAAGTTCATCAGTTTGGTTGCAAATTTAACTTTTTTATTGAAAATTTGTTTTTATTTTCGGTTGAAAATTAATTTTTTAAATTGAAAACTTATCTTTTTTAGTTGAAATTCAACTATTTGGTTGAATATTCATATACTTTTTTGAAAATATGCCTTTTTTGGTAGAAGATTAATCTTTTTGATTGAAAATTCAACTATTTGGTTGATAATTTATCTCTTTCAGTTAAAAATTCAACTATTTCGTCAAAAATTAATCTATTTTTTCAAACTAAAATTATTTTTTGGTTTGAAAAATCAATTTTAAGAGAATATTTAAAAAGATTGAAAACAAACTTTTTTGATTAATAAATGACAATGGAACAATTAGAAATTTGGAAAAGAATCGAGCAAATTTAAAATATATTTAGAAGTTTTGAAAAGATTCCAAAATAATTTAAAAAGTGTAAAGATTTCAAACCATTTAATACATAATGTAGATTTTCAAAGAGTTTGAACACAAAATTTATAAGCTTTTTAAGCAATTTAAAAGGTTCTAAATGAATAAAAAATTTTTATGAAAATTCCTAGAAAAATTCGAGTTGCAAGATAATAATATCATTATTAGATTCCTGAAGATTTTTTAAATTATTTTTTTTAAACAAATTTCTAAGAGAATATTTAAAAAGACTTCAAAACAAATTTAAATGTATAAATTTATGTTTCTAGTCTAAAATTGCTTAAAATGATATAATTTTGAAAATTTATAAATTAAAAGTGTAAAAGTTAAAAATTTGCAGTTTAACGGCTTTTAATTAAAAAATTTTCATTAATAAATATTTGTCATCCTAGGTCGAAAAAGAACAACTTTTTGATTACGAAAAATGTAAATTCCTGTAGATTCTTGTAGTTGTAATTTTTTGTAAATTCTTGTAGAAAATTAAAACTACAATAAAATAAAACAATTTACATAAGAGTACAAAAAAGTACAAAATTCGTCTCAATAATAGAAAAAGTTGTACTTTCCTGTAATTTTGGTTGTAATTTATTGTATTTATTTATAGATTCCTGTAAAAATAGTTTTAGTTTTCTGTACTTTTTTTGTAAAAATTTTTCCACCAGGTTCACAATAATACAATCAATTTATTTTTTTATTTTTCAGGTATTCTACTTTAGAATGTATTTAGGAATCGTGCTGTTTGGAGCAGCACACGGACTAATATTCCTACCCGTCCTTCTTAGTTATATTGGTAAGAAACAGAAAATTTGAACATTTTTTATTAAATGTTTGTAAACATAAACAGGGTAGGAAATAAGAGGTTTGTCTTTAATTTAATTCACAGTTATAAAGTTAAAATTATTGTGCTGACTTCAAAATAAAGTGGGTCTTCAAAATTTAGGGCATTAATTAAAAAAAGAAACTGGAATTAAAGGCAAACCACTAGGGTTGGTCGAAGAAAACAGAATTTTCGAAACTAGAAACGTACGGCGGAATAGTTGCCTTTGGGAAGACAAATCAAGGCCAATACAATTTTTGAAATCGATTTATATTTGACACTCACATATCCGCATCAAAGTTTCAATTATTGACCAATTTTTTAACCAATTTTCTATAGGCCTAACAGTTTTTCTAGGGGCCAAAAAGTAGTCGCGAATTTTTGATATGCACAGTTTTCGTTAGTGAAACAGAATATAAAATAAGAAATAAAAAAAACAGGGTGGCGACTTGACCGGGAAATGACCGGGAATTTAATTTAAAAACCGGGAATTTACTTCTGATCATAGCAAAATTCAAGAAATATAATTTCACTTCGAACAGGGAATGTTTTACATGGGATGGGAATTTTTTAAAGGAATTATAATTCGGATTAAGAAAAAAGGAATTTTTAAAAATCCCTCTTTCAAGTCAGAATTCGTCACAATTTGAAAGTGTCCTCTTCTAAATTTTAGGTAATAAAAGTACTTGAAGCAGTTTTCAGAGTAGAAGTAGAATTTCAAAGAAGAAATATTTCTGAATTATAAAAGAAATTTTTTTTACATTGTTCGTTGCGAGTTCATCATTTTTTAGTTAGAAATTCAACTACTGGGTTAAAAGTTAAACTTTTGTTAAAAATTAATTTATCTTTTTTTGATGAAAATTCAACTATTTGGTTGAAAATTGATATTTTTCATTTAATAATTAAACTATTTGTTTGAAAATGTATGTACTTTGTGGAAAATTCATCTATTTTTGTAGACAATTAAACTTTATGGTTGACAATTCATCTTTTTGGCATACAATTAAACTATTCCAGTTAAAGATTCATCATTTCAGTTGAAGATTCATAATTTTATTTGAAAATTCACCAGTTTGGTTGAAAATTAATTTCTTTAAACGAAAATTTAACTGTTCCATTCTGAGTTGAAAATTAAAATTTTCAAGTTCGGAATTCGACAATTTGGATAAAAATTTGTCTTTTTAATTGAAAATTTAACTATTCCGATGAAAATTCATGTATTTTGTTAAAAAATTGATTTTTTTGTTGGTAAAAAATTATCTTATTTTTCTTTGAAAGTTAATCTTCTTGTTTAAAAATTCTTCTTTTCGGTTAAAAATTCAAGTATTCCAGTCAAATATTTATTATTTTAGTTGAAAATTCATCTTTTAGGTTTGAAATAAAATTATTTGGTTGAAAGTTAAGCTCTTTTGTTAAAAATTAATTTTTTTTTTAGTTGAAAATCCATCGTTTTAATTAAAAATTCATTTCTTTGGTTGAAAAATGAGCTGTTTGATTGAAAATTTGTTTTTTCTTTTGATGTTTTATGGTTGAAAATTATTTTTTTTTTTCCACTGAAAATGTAACTATTAATCCAGTTGAATATTTCATAATTTTAGTTCAAAATTCATGTCTTTGGTTGAACATTCATTTTTGACTAAAAATTTGATTATTCAATTTTTTGTTGAAAAATTATCTTTGTTAGTTGAAAATTCGTCTTTTTTGGTAGAAATTAATCTTCTTGGTTGAAAATTAATCTTTTTGGTCAAAAATTCAATTATTCTAGTTAATGATTCATCATTTCAGTTAAAAATTCATCTTTCTGGTTTGAAATTCAACTATTGCAGTTAAATATTTACAATTTTATTTGAAAATTCATCACTTTGTTTGAAAATGTAACTATTATTTTGAAATTTAGTTTTTGTTGTTGTTAAAAGTTAGTTTTTTTTTGTTGAAACTAATTTTTTTAACTGAAAATTTAACTTATTCCAATTGAAAATTCCATAGCTGTTGTTGAAAATTCATCTGTTTGGTTAAACATTAATTTTTTTAACTTGAAATTTAATTATTAAAGTTTTGGTCGACAATTTATCTTTTTTTAGTAAAAATTAATTTTTTGGTTTGAAAATTGAACTATTTCATTTAAAGATTCATTGTTTTAGTTGAAAACTCTTATGTTTGGTTTACAAATAATTTTTTAAACTAAAAATGTTACTATTCCATTTTCGATTGAAAATTATTATTTTTTCAGTTCAAAATTTAACTATTTGGTTGAAAATTTGTCTTCTTTTATTCAAACTTCAAACCTTTCTTTATAAGTTAATGTATTTGGTTGAAAAATTGTATTTTTGGGTAGAAAATTAATCTTTTAATTAAAATGTAATCTTCTTTAAAAATTCGTCTTTTTGGTTGAAAATTCGAGTGTTCCAGTTAAATATTCATCATTTTAGTTGAAAAATTATCTTTTTAGTTTAAAATTTAACTATTCCAGATAAAGATTCATAATTTGATTTGAAAATTCATCACTTTGGTTGAAAATTGAACTATTTTATTGAAAATCCGTTTTTTTTTTGTTGAAAATTAATTTTTTTCAACTGAAAGTTTAACTATTCCATTTCTTTGTAAAAAATTGATATTTTTTAGTGGAAAATTTAAGTATTTTTTTCAAAATTCATTTATTTTGCAACGTTTTGCTCTGTTGTGTTAAAAGATGTTTAGAACGAACGTCATGAATTAAAATAAATATTTGCGTTTTGCGGCAAATATAAATATGTTACTTTGAGTTGACCGGGAAAATTGAAAATCTTAACCGGGAAATGACCGGGAATTTGAAATCGTCTGCCGAATCGCCACCCTGAAAAAAGGATTGTGTTGAATCGATTTAATTAATTGCACATTTTAAAAAATTGAAAGGTAATGCCTATCTGAAAAACCGGAAAAATATGGGATAATCAGGGAATTTTTATATACCTGGAAAAATCTGGAAATTTTTTCGAGAGCGTGCTTAATTTTTTTTTTAAATTGCAATATAATATTGAATAACAATGATTCTTCATTTGTAAAAGTAGCTTTATATGACTGTTTTTAACTATTTTGTCAAAATTCGTCTTTGTTTTTGGTTTTAAATTAATTATTTTAACTGAAAATTTAACTATTCTATTTTTGGTTGAAAATTGATCGTTTTTAGTTGAAAATTCAAGTATCTGATTAAGAATTCCTGTATTATGTTGAAAATTCGTTCTTTTTAGTAGACAATTTATCTTCTCGGTTGAAAATTCATCTTTTTGCTTGAAAATTCAACAGTTTGTTTGAAATTTTTTTCTCTCTACTGAAAAATCTTTCAAAGTAGTCTTTTTTGGTTGAATTTGACTGTTTTTGATTAAAAATTGATTTTTTTGTTGTTGAATATAAACTACTAAATTTTTTGTTCAGAATTCATCTTTTTTGGAGTAAAAATTGCAGTACTTGGTTGAAAGTTAAACTCTCTAAATTAAAATTAATACTATTCAATTTTTGGTTGAAAAATTATTTTTTTTTTAGTTGAAAAATCATATTCTTTGGTAGAAAATAATCTTCTTGGTTGAAAATTCATCTTTTTGGTTTAAAATTCAACTATTTTTTGGAAAATTATTTTTGTTTGGGTTGAAAATGATTTTTTTGTTTAAATCTGAAAATGTAACTATTCTAATGAAATATTACGCCTTTGTTGAAAATTCATCATTTTGGTTGAATATTAATTTTTTTAACTGAAAATTTAACTATTCAATTTTAGGTTGACTATTTTTCGTTTTTAATTGAAAATGAATCTTCTTTGTTAGAAAATTAATCTCTTTATTTGAAAATTAATCTTCTTGTTTAAAAATTCATGTTTTTAGTTTAAAATAAAACTAATTTGTTGAAAATTCCCCACTGTGGTTGAAAAATAATTGTTTTGACTGAATATTTAACTATTCCATTTTTGGTTGAAAATTTGTCTCTATTAGGTGAAAATTCATCTATTTTGTTGAAAAATCTTTTTTTTTTTTAGAAAATTTATGTTTGTTTGAAAATAAATCTTCTTGTTTAAAAATTCATCTTTTTGGTTGAAAATTCAAGTATTCCACTTAAAGATTCATCATTTTAGTTGAAAATTCATCAGTTTGGTTGAAAGTTAATTCTTTTAACTGCATTTGGTTGAAAATTGGTCTCTGGTAGGTGAAACTTGATCTATTTCGTTGAAAAATCGTCTTTTTTGTAGAAATTCAAGCTTTTTGTTTAAAAATTAATCTTTTTGGAAAATTTATCTTTTTGCTTTACAATAAAACTGCTTGGTTAAAAGTTAAACTCTCGTTAAAAAATCATCTTTTTGGATTAGAATTTATCTATTATCATTTGAGTTGAAAATTAATCATTTTGGTTGAAAATTTTTGTTGTTGTCGGAAAATAATTTTTTTAACTGAAACTTTTATTATTTAATTTTTGGGTTGAGAATTTATCTTTTGTAATTGAAAATTCATGTATTTTGTTGAAAATTCTTCTTTTTGGTAGAAATTATTCTTCGTTGTTGGAAATTCAACTATTGGGTTAAAAATTCATCATTTTAGTAGAAAATTAATCTTTTTGTTTAAAAATTGATCTTCTTGATTAAAAATTCATCTTTTTGGTTGAAAATTCAAGTATTCTAGTTAAATATTCATCATTTTAGTTGAAAATTTATATTTTTGGTTTAAAAAAACTGCTTGATTGAAAGTTAAACTTTTTTGTTAAATTGAATTTAATATAGTAACTACATTAAGTTGAGCTAAATATGCACTGAATTTTAGGTATAAGAAGATAAAATAAAAATTTGTTTCAATTGTTAAAATTCATGGAATTTAGAGACAAAGTCAAGAAATTATTTATTATGTTTTTAGTATTATTTAATTGTTTAATTGATCGATAGTGCTAATATATTTAAGTATATATTTTAATGTAATTTTTCAAATCATTCTAAATTAAACATATAGATACAAAAATATAGAAAATTTGATAAAATATAGTTCAAAAATTAAAAATTTGGCAGCGATGCGTGAATGTAAAATATTAACCAATATCACATTTTTTTTTGGTCTCAATTTGTCTTCCCCAAAGACCATTTTTACGCACTACGCTGTTTCTAGTTTCGAAAATTCGATTTTTTCGGCCGATCCTAATGTGTCCTAACAAATATTTTGCTATTAATATATTAAAGTTTTAAATAAAAGTATTTTTTCTGAAAAATGGTATCAAAGTTATAAATTATCTTAGTTGATAACCATAAATATAGTTTTCGAGGATTCAAAGCTCACGTTCAAGCGTCAATTTGCGTCTTTTAATGTATAAATAATATAATAATTGCACTTTGTAATATAACACTGCACCAGTATTAATATTAATAAATGGTATAACTCGCTTTTGCAATTTAACAAAATCGCTTTTCTCACGATGTAGCAACTTTCAAGGTTTCCACTTTAAATCTCTTTTTTCAGGGTCATTATTTTTTAAATCGCACGACTACAGGTCAATCATCTTCGATTTTGATAAAAAAAATCGGGTACATGATCGTGCGATTAAAAAAAATAATTTTTCACTAATTAGTCGCCTTTCTATCAATAATATTTTCAATGATCAGTATTGTTTGATCATAGAAAAGTTTTTAACTCGCGTCCTAAAATTTTTTTGATTAAAAATAAGATAAATAAAAAATATAATATGATACGGGGTAGCGTACAATACAAATTTCGGAAAATGAAAGACCCTGCCGAAATTGCCCGGAAGCACGAAAAAAAAACATTTTTTTCTTCATTTATTTTAGCATTATTGTTGTACTGAAAATTTTTTTAAATGAAAGTTGAAGATATCTATGAAATGCAACCTTTTTTGTTGTATACATTTTTTCATTCTAACAACCCTTCTCGAGAAAAGGATAAACAAATTTTTTTACATTTTTCAAAATCATTCTTTTAAATTTTATATACTATTGGACTTCATCAAAAATATAAATCACCATTTCCGAGATTTAAAACACCTAATTGGGTAGTTTTTGTTTGTTATCTAAAATTCACAAAAATTAATTTTCAAAATTTTTATTTTTATTTTCAATCCCTGTTCAAAATTGTTTACCAATAAGTACTAAAAACTACAGCCATTTTTACAGAAAAATATAATATTACAGGAAAAATTACAGGAAATCAAAAAGTTTCGTCTATTATTTGGACAAATTTTGTACTTTTTTGTGTAGTTTGTTGTATATTGTTGTATCTTATTACAGTTTTAATACTTTGCAAGAAAGAATACAAGAATTTACCATTTTTGCATCCGAAAAATTGTTCTTTTTCGACCTAGAATGATAAAATATTTTATATTCTGTAAGGAGATAATTTTACGTTAAACTGTTAAACAAATGCAAACGTTCGATTGAAACTTTAGAAACTATTCTTAACTTTAAAACAATTTCAAATTAATAGATTTATAATTAAACGCTCTTATTCAATTCCAAATCCTATTCAAATATTGTTTCAATCTAAAATATTACATTTTTAACCATTTAATTTTAAATTTTTAAATTAAGGATGACATTTTTTTGAATATTTAGTAATATATTACTTTTTTATTTAAAATGAGCAATTATAAATCAAATATTAAAAACTAAACAATTTTAAACTGAAGTATTTCAAATGGAAAGCCTTGAATCGTTAATATTTCAGAGTGTTAAATTTAATCTTTGAACGTTACAATTTTAATTGTTCTATGTAACAAATTTTTAATAAATTTAAGTGAAATTATTGAATTTTGTTTCGAAATAAAATTTTGAAGTTTTTCAAGGATCTTTAAAGGTTTTAAGAAAATAAATTCTTAATTTTGCTGAGAAAATTTAAAATGATTTTTTGTTTTGAAAAATTAATTTAAATATAATATTTAAAAAGATTTAAAACAAACTTTTTTGATTAATAAATGACAATTGAACAATTATTAATTTGGAAAATAATCGAGCAAATTTAGAATATATTTAGAAGTCTTGAAAAGATTCCAAAATAATTTAAAACGTGTAAAAATTTCAAACCATTTAATACACAATGTATATTTTTGAAGATTTTGAACACAAAATTTATAAGCTTTTTAAGCAATTTAAAAGGTTTTAAATTAATAAAAAGTTTGTATCAAAATTCCTAGAAAAACTAACAATAATTTTGTCAAAAATGATCTGGATGATTTTAAGGTCCTTTTTTTACTTTTGGAGGATTTTTAAAAAATTGTAAGAAAAATTCGAGTACTTGGATAATATTATGATTAGATTCCTGGATATTTTCAAAATTATTTGTTTAAAACAAGTTTTTAAGAGAATATTTAAAAAGACTTCAAAACCAATTTTAATATATAAATTAATGTTTCTAGTTTAAAATTGCTTAAAATTATATAATTTTGAAAATTTATAAATGAAAAGTATAAAAGTTAAAATTTTGCAGTTTAACGGCTTTTAATAAAAAAAATTTCAGATAAAAAGTGTTAATAACTACAATTAAAAAAAAAAAAATAAACTTTTGCCAAGAATTTTTGCTATTATAATAAATCACATTGAACTGTAGTTCCATTATTGAAAATTGAACAATAATTGATTTTACAGGACGATTCTGAATCTGTTCAAAATTAAGCAAGTTACAGATTTTATCGCTAAAAATAGAAATTTTAATTTTAAAACAATTTCAAATTAATAGATTCATAATTAAACGCTCTTATTCAATTCCAAATCCTATTCAGATATTGTTTCAATCTAAAATATTACATTTTTAACCATTTAATTTGAAATTTTTGAAATAAGGATGACATTTTTTAAATATTTAATAATATTTTACTCTTTTATTTAAATCAAATTTTAAAAACTAAACAATTTTAAACTGAACTATTTAAAATAGAAAGCCTTGAATCGTTAATATTGCAGAGTGTTAAATTTAAACTTTGAACGTTACAATTTTAATTGTTCTATTTAACAAATTTTTAATAAATGTAAGTGAAATTTTTGAATTTTGATGCAGAAACAACAATTAAACAATTATCAATTTGGAAAAAAATTAAGTTAGTTTAAGAGATATTTACAAGTTTTGAGAAAATCCAAACTTAATTTAAAACTTGAAAATATTTTGAGAAATAAAAAAATAAATTCAGATTTCTGAAGGTTTCGAAATAAAATTTTGAAGTTTTTCAAGGATCTTTAAAGGTTTTAAGAAAATAAATTCTTAATATTGCTGGGAAAATTTAAAATGATTTTTTATTTTCAAAACTTAATTTTAAGAGAATATTTAAAAACATTTAAAACATGTTTTTTTTTTATTAATAAATGGCAATTGAACCATTATTAATTTGGCAATAGTCGAGCAAATTTAAAATATATTTAGAAGTTTTGAAAAGATTCCAAAATAGTTTAAAACGTGTAAAGATTTCAAACCATTTAATACACAATGTAGCTTTTTGAAGATTTTGAACACAAAATTTATAAGCTTGTTAAGCAATTTAAAAGGTTTTAAATAAATAAGAAATTTGTATCAAAATTCCTAGAAAAAATAACAATAAAAAAAAAGAATCTGGATGATTTTAAGGTAGTTTTTTTTACTTTTGGAGGATTTTTAAAAAATTGTAGGAAAAATTCGAGTTCTAAGATAATAATATTATTATTAGATTCCTGGAGATTTTTAAAATTATTTCTTTAAAACAAGTTGAAATTTAAGAATTTTAAATTAGATTAAAATCAAATTCAAAATCCCATTTAACGTCCAATAATTAAGTTAATGTATAGAATTCCTGAAAATAAAACAAGAATTCAACGATCAAATTTGGACAAACACCACAAATGCTCCTATTGCAATTCCTAAAAACATAAAATTTTTTTCTTTGTACAAAAATAAAAAAGAGGAAGAGCCTTCTCATTTTTCTTTCATCTTTTTTATTTTTGTGCAAGGAAACAAATTTTGTTGTTTTTAGGAATTGCAATAGGAGCATTTTGTGATGTTTGTCCAAATTTGATCGTTGAATTCTTGTTTTTTTTCAGGAATTCTATACATTAAAACAAGTTTTTAAGAGAATATTTAAAAAGACTTCAAAACCAATTTTAATATATAAATTAATGTTTCTACCTTAAAATTGCTTAAAATGATATAATTTTGAAAATTTATAAATCAAAAGTATAAACGTTAAAATTTTGCAGTTTAACGGCTTTTAATAAAAAAAATTTCAGTTAAAAAGTGTTAAAAGCTTGCATTTTATACGCGTAAATTATTGAGAGTTTGAATTATCATTTTTTTAAGCTTTAATTTTAAAAGTTTAAAATTCAAAAGTACGTATTTCACTTTGAGTGTCTTAATTTGCGTTCAGTTTTTATATCTTCAAGTGAAAAATTTTTCATCTTCAAAGAGTTCGAACCTTTTAATTTCAATGACCGTGATCAATTCTTTCTCAGTTGATCAATTTTTATCTTCAGTCAAAAAAAATCGCATTTAATTTAAAATTATCTCATTGTAATATTCTAAATATTTGTCATCCTAGGTCGAAAAAGAAAAACTTTTTCGTTACAAAAAATGTAAATTCCTGTAGATTCTTGCAGTTGTAATATTTTTTAAATTCTTGTAGAAAATTAAAACTACAATAAAATAAAACAATTTACATAAAAATACAAAAAAGTACAAAATTCTTCTCAATAATAGAAAAAAGTTGTACTTTCCTGTAATTTTAGTTGTAATTTATTGTATTCATTTATAGATTTCTGTAAAAATAGTTTTAGTTTTGTGTACTTTTTTGTAAAAATTGTTCCATCATGACGGTCTTGGGCCCAGCATCTATTGGCCATTTCCCTTTTTATTTTACGCTACACCCTAATGATAGTGGAAGCCTTGAAATTAACCAAGTGAAAAAGCTTGCATCGATTCATGAATATTCATGAATCAATCTGTGTTCAAACTTGGAGTCTGATTGAGCTAGGGAAAGTGAGCACGTAAAGTTCACGGTGTGGAAATTGGTGATTCTAGGCTCGCCGATGAATCGGGAGAAGCTGGCCAATCACAAGAGAGCCATGCGAGGAAATCTGGACAGCGTACAAGAAACTTCCCTGAATCAACGTGTAAGCAAACCCAAATCTCCCTCAACTATCGTTATTCCCACTTTCCGGGTTATCGATTTCGATAGATGATAGATAATTACTTCTGTGATTCCTGATTAATCATTAATAATTAATCATTCGAGAGCACTCTGCAGCCTGTGAAGAGTCTAAGTAGCTTAAAACGCCGTCAATTATTTGTAATTAAAAGTCCTGAGACACGATGACTTGAGTTCTGTACTGCGATAGAGTACACGATCTTATTTTCTCGCATTAGTTTTATTTTCGCTTATTTTTTTTGTCAGAGTCGTATGTGGAAAAATGTTCATTTCAGAAGGAAATTAGGACCTATGTATTATTGGGATTTTAATCTGCAAACTTGAAATTGGGGAAACCGGATTTTAGAAACGTAGAAAAGGGCCTGTATTTATTTTCGATTTTTTTCTGTCAAACCAAGGAATCCGAATTTATATTTTATAATTTTGTAATTATGACAAAAAAGACTGACCAACAGCTGCTCAATCATTCATAATAAGTAATTTTAGGGGATGCATAGTGTTGTAGATAAATGTGTATGTCGTATGCTTGTATATTTTAAATTTTGTATTTGTTGTGTAACAGAGCTTTTGTCGTGCTTGCTACTTCGAGACAAGTATACGCTTTTTCAATAATAAAAAGAGATATTCAACTCTAAGCAACTTTTTTATTTTATTTTTAAGCCTTTGATTTTCTTCTTTTCAATTATCGAATTTTGATCAGATTCCAAGAATTGTGAAATTGAGAAAATTACTTTCAATTCATTTATGAAATCGGTTAAAATAAATGTGAAAGCGAAAGATTTTTGTAGCTCTCGCTTTTTTTAGTATTCAAGAATTTTTTTTATTTATTAGGGTTTCGTAGTCCAGGGCAGAAATCCTTATAGATTTGGTCGGAAGTATAATAGGGGAGGAAAGAGGTAGTTGGGGGGGGGGGG
>CAKNYM010051897.1:193936-205317 GCA_932195095.1 Andricus curvator | reverse complement strand
AAAATTGAATTATTTTGTTGAAAATTAGTTTTTTTTGTTTGGCATAAAATTATTTTTTTAACTGAAAATTTAACTCATCCATTTTTGGTAAAAAATTTCTCTTTTTTCGTTGAAAATTTACCTTTTTTCATTGAAAATTCATCCTTTTGGTTTAAAATTCACTGTTTTAGTTTAAGATTCATCATTTTAGTTTAAAATTCATCTCTTCTTATTTTTATTGAAAATAATTTATTTTCACTGAAAATTTAAGATTTAACTTGAATTATTTTTGGTAGAAAATTAATCTTATTGGTTGAAAATTAATCTTTTTAGTTGAAAGTTCCACTATTCCAGTTCAATATTCACAATTAAAATTAAAAATGCATCACCTTGATTGAAAATTGAACAATTTTGTTGAAAATTAGTTTTTTTTTGTTGGTTTCAAATTAATTTTTTAACTGAACGTTTAACTCATCCATTTTTGGTAGAAAATTTATCTTTTTTCGTTTAAAATTCATCTTTTTGTTTTAAAATTCAACTATTTTAGTTGAAGATTCATTTTAGTTTAAAATTTATCTCTTGTTCTTTTGTTGGAAATAATTTACTTTCACTGCAAATATAAGATTTAACTTCAATTTATTATTTTTGGTAGAAAATTAATCTTATTGGTTGAAAATGAATCTTTTTAATTCAAAATTCCACTTTTTTGTTTGTTAGTTGAAGATTCGTCATTTTAGCTCAAAATTAAATTTTTATTGTTAAAAATTCGTGTTTTCGGTTGAAAATTGATCTTTTTGTTTGAAAATTTCACTATTCCAGATCAAGATTCATCATTTTAGTTGAAAATTCATCTCTTGTTATTTTTATTCAAAATAATTTATTTTCACTGAAAATTTAAGTTTTAACTTCAATTATTTTTGGTAGAAAATTAATCTTATTGGTTGAAAATTAATCTTTTTAGTTGAAAGTTCCACTATTCCAGTTCAATATTCACAATTAAAATTAAAAATGCATCACCTTGATTGAAAATTGAACAATTTTGTTGAAAATTAGTTTTTTTTTGTTGGTTTAAAATTAATTTTTTAACTGAACATTTAACTCGTCCATTTTTGGTAGAAAATTTATATTTTTTCGTTGAAAATTCATCTTTTTTAGTTGAAAATTTAGCTAGTTGGTTGAAAATTAATCTTTTTGAGTCGAAAATTCATCTGTTTGGTTTAAAATTCATGTCTTTTCTTGAAAATTCGTATTTTTTCGTTGAAAAAGTATTTTTTAAAGTTACAAGGGATTTTCAAAGCTCTCAAATTATTTTAATAAATCTTCCAGGATTTCAAGAATATTATATTTCATGTCATTTCACGATTTTATAATATTTTTAAAGAAAGCAAAATTTATTCACGCGAATTAAGGAATTTCGCACGTTTCCAAACATTTTTAAATATTTCCAGGTATTTCCAAAGATTTTAAAGATTTTTAGAATTTCTAAAAATATCCCAAGAAATTTTCAATAATTTGAAGAGATTTCAATGAATTTTATAGCTTTCTGTTTTTTTTAATTTAAAGAATTTTCAAGAACTTATAAAAAAATTTCAAGGCATTTCAAAAGATTTTAAAGGATTTGACCTACTTTAGGCTACTTTTAAAGGATTTGAAATATCTTGGCAAAATATTTTCAAGAGCTTTCAAGATGTTTCAAGGTATTTCCAAAGATTTCAAAGGATTTAAAATATTTCAGGCTATTTTGTATAATTACAAGGAATTTTAAAGTGATTTCAGTAATTTAATGGGATTTCAAAGGTTTTGAAATATTTTAGGGAATTTTTATTAATTCCGAGGAATTTTCAAGCTTTTTAGAAAATTTTAGATTATTTCTAAAGATTTTTTTAAAGATTGTAGGATATTTTGAAACATTCTAATGAATTTTCAGTTGATTTCAATAATTTCAGGGAATTTCAAAGAATTTGATAGATTTTCGGAAATTTGGTTAAATTCCAAAGAATTTCCTAGAACTTTCAAGGGATTTCAAAGAATTTAAAGGATTTGATATATCTCCGGGTATTTTTAATATAATTGAATAAATTGAAGTAATTTCAAACGATTTTAGAGTATTTTAAAAATTTTCAAGTATTTTCAAGAACTTTAAAAAGTTTCGAGGTATTTTCAAAGATTTCAAAGGATTTAAAATATTTTAGGGTATCTGAAATAATTCCAAAAATTTCTCAAGAGCTTCAAAATGCAAAAAGTATTAAAATAGTAAAACTATAAAAAAATTTAAAGTATACTTTTTAAACATTAAAAAAAATACTCAAACTTATTTTAAAATACTTTCTTCAAGAAATTATATTCAAGTTTCAGTATTCTTTTAATTTAACTAGGAAAAAAATATAATTGAAAATACGCAACGACCCATTCTTTAAATTAAAGTATGATAAAAGAAGTGTACATTACAAATTACGCGCCTTTTTTTAAACCTGTATGTATTGATCCGCCCCACTCCTCGCTTTATCATGAAACGAGTCAATCAGAAAGCGATGAGTAATCTTCTAATGTTCTATTGGTCCGAAACTATCCAATCTCATCATAATTTTTCCATAGCAACCAATCAACATCATTTGAGTATTTCAAGTTGTGACGTCACTTAGCAAGATGGCTGCATGCCTTGGGTCCACTTTAACCATGACAACAGCGCCACCTGACACGCAAACCTAATCTTAATAAAAAAGCAAAGATATTATAAACAGAGCAGGAAATAATTCATTTTAATCAAAAATATTAATCTTAGGTCTAAAAAAAATCATTTACCATAAGATTTCTTGTTAATATTGAATTGAAATTCAAATTTCTTCTAAATGGGTGAGTTTACCACTCACCAGAGTGCGCGATCTGTTCGTGTCCGAGTTCTGCGAAAATTCAAATTTAATATATGAAAAATAGCTTTTTTATACAAAAAATTAATAAAAGTTTATAATTCATTTGTAAAAATGGGTCAAAAGTATTCTATTTTTTATAGCAAAAACTATAAACAACCAGATTTCAAAATAAAAAAACGAAATGTTTTGGAGAAAAATTGACTTCTTTTTTTTTAATTCAACTGTTTTTGATTAACATTTTAACGGTTGAAGTTTATTCTCATTGGTTAAAAATTTGTTTTTTATTGGTTTTTATTTTATTTTTGGTTAAAAAATTATTTTGTTGTTGCAAATTTAACTAATTTTTTTTATTCGGTTTTTTCTCTTCTTGAAAATTGATCTTTTCAGTTGAAAATTCAACTATGTGTTTGAAAATTGACTTATTTTTTAGAAAATTATTCTTCTTGTTTGAAAATTCATTTATTTCGGTTAAGAATTAATTTCTTTGGTTAAAAATTTAACTACTTTGTTAAAAATATATCTTTTTTTTTTTTGATTAAAAATTAATTTTTTAGTTAAAAACTCGACTTTTTGGTAGAAAATTAATTTTCTTGTCTGAAAATTCATCTTTCTGGTTGAAAATTCATTATTTTTGGTTGAAAATTTAAGTATCACTTTTTCAAACCTCCTTTTTCTTGGTTAAAAAATATTTTTTTGACTGAAAAGTGAACTTTTTCATTTCAGGTTACAAATTTTTTTTAGTTAAAAATTTATTTCTGTCGAGTAAAATTTAACTATTTTATTGAAAATTGTTTTTTGTTGTTGAAAATTAATTTTTGAATATAAAATGAAGTATTTCATTCAAAATTCGTCTTTTTTGATTAAATTCAACTGTTTTTTATTTATTATTCAAATCTTTTTTGGCTGGAATATCAAATATTCATTACCTTAGATGAAAATTCATCTCTATATGGCTGAAAATTCAACAATTCTATTGAAAATTTCGCTTTTTTTCTTAAAAATTAATTTTTTAGTTGAAAATTCGATTTTTTTGTAGAAAATTAATCTTCTTGTTTGAACATTCATCTTTTGGATTGAAAATTCATTATTTTTGGTTGAAAATTTAAGTATGTTGTTCAAACCTGCTTTTTTTGGTTCAAAATTATTTTTTTAACTGAAAATTTAACTATTTCATTTTTTGTTACAAATTTTTTTTTAGTTGCAAATTCATTTCTTTCGATGAAAATTTAACTAGTTTAATTTTTTTAACAGAAAATTTAACTATACCACTTTTGGTTGAAAATGTTTTCTTTTTTAGTGGGAAATTTAATTTTTTTTATCTGAAAATTTCACTATTCCATTTTTGTTTAAAAATTAACTTTTTGTGTTGTAAATCTGGATTGGTTACCATTGGCGCACTTATTTGAAATGATGAATTTTATTTTGTTTTTGTTTATAATTGTTTACAACAAATAATAATTTTCAAGCGCATAAAGACATTAAAAATTATTTTAAATTCATATCTGTGATAAAAAAGGTATTCCTCTCTTTAAATTTAAAATCGATTGTTTATTTTTAGGGAATCAAAATCAAATCATTATTTTACGTTTCACTTTATAAGTCTATTTTGTGATCAAAGAATTAGTTTTAATAATTTTAGAAGTATTATTTGTTGCAAACAATTTTCTTGCACATTTAATTATTTTAAATAAGCGCGCTGACGGTAACCAATCCAGTTAGGTTTTTCAGGTTGAGTGACAAAAATCCAAGATGTCTGCACACCGAGGGTCAAGCAATAATACCAATTGCGTTCAACAAAAAATGGAATAGTTACATTTTCAGTTAAAAACATTGATTTTTAACAAACAAAAAACAATTTGAATGAAATTTTTCAAATAAAAAAGATAAATTCTCAACAAAAAATATAATTTTGAACAAAACAGGTTAATTTTCAATTAAAGAGATGAATTTTGAACCAAAAAATTTAATTTTTAACCAATTTTTTTAACTTTCAAGTATATAGTTGAATTTTCAATACAAAAAAGATTAAATTTTTACGAAGAAGATGAATTTTTAACCAAAAAGATAAATTTTGCATCAAAAAAGACCAATTTTAAACAAAGTACAATTATTTTTAACTAAAAAAGATAAATTTTCAACGAAAAATGAAATAGTTAAATTTTCAGTTAAAAAAATTAATTTTTATTGAAAAAAAAATTTTTGCAAATTGAATTTTTAACAGAGTTTTTCAATTTTCAACCAAGTAGTTAAATTTTCAATTCAAAACAGCTAAATTTCTTTTCTTAATTTTCAATTAAAAGAGATACATTTTCAACCAAAAATCAAATATTTAAATTTTTAACAAAACAACTAGTTTTTACCAAAATGGTTGAATTATCAACAAAAATGAAACTAATTTCAAACCAGAAGATGAATTTTCAAGCAAAAAACAAAATGAATTTTCAACTAAAAATATACATTATTGAAAAAAAAAATTTCAACCAGAAAAATGAATTTTTAACGAAAATAGATGAATTTTCAAATAAGAAGAATAATTTACTACCAAAAAAAGATGAGTTTTCAACTGAAAAAGATAAATTTTTAATCAAAAAGATTAATTTTCAAAGAAGAGAGACAAATTTTCATTAAAATATATGAGATTTAAATCAAATGATTGATTTTTTAATTAAAAAATCAATTTTCAATCAAAAATGAAATAGTTAAATTTGCATTCCATTAATTTTCAACAACAAAAAAACTAATTTTCGCCAAAATAGCAGTATTTAAATTTTCAACGAAAGAGGTGAAGCGGCTGAAAATTCGTCTTTGTTTGGCAGAAATCATTTATTTTGTTTGTAACTATTTTTTATTGAAAACTTAATTTAAAAAATTTTTTTTACAGTAGAAAATTTAACTGTTTCATTTTTGGTTAGAAATTCATCTTTTTAGTTGAAAATTCATTTCCTTCGTTGAAAATTGAATTTTTTATGTGAAAATTTAACTTTTCCATTTTTGGTTGAAAATTAATTTTTTTAGTATTTAGTATTTAGACTTTTTTATTTTTCAAAGACTATTCAGTTTATTCATAAATCTTTTTAAAATAAAAATTTATATCCAAATACACATATAATAAAAAATAATTTATTTCTAAGTTATAAAAAGAAAGTAAGCTTTGTCCCATGAAATTGGTATCATTGCTGGACCCTCGGCGTGCAGACATCTTGCTAGCTGTCGTCACAAGAACGCGACGCATGCGCAGTGACCCAATTTGACTCCCCCACTGCACTGCGCACGCGTTGCACTGGCAGTCTCATTGGCTGTAAATGGCGCGCTTTTTTGAAACTATTACATGTGTAAATCAATTTTTTATAATAAATCATTGTGAAAATAATTATTAATTTTCAGATCACAAAATAGTCTTTCAGAGTGTAAGGTAAAATGATTATTTGATTGTACTCTTTACAAATAAATTGTTGATTTTAAATTCAAAGGAAGGAATACCTTTTTCCACCAATGTAAATTATAAATCATTCATAATATTTTTTTGTGCTGTATGATTATTTGATATGAGGGAGTTTACCATTCACCAGAGTGCGCGACCTGTTCGGGTCCAAGTTCTGCGAAAATTTAAATTTGATAAATGAAAAATCGCTTTTTTATACAAATTATTAATCAACATTTATAATTCATTCGTTAAAAATTTGTTTTTTATTTATATATTATATATTTATATATATTATATATTTATATATATTATATATTTATTTAATTCAAGTAAAAGAGTAAGTCATTCAGTTTGAAGAGAAAAAATTTAATATTTTAATTACTGGTCAGTTTTTTTACGCAGTTCTAAATTTTACAAACATAACATTATTGTCTACTGAAAAAAATTCAAAGTACGTGTTTTGATAACATTATTTATTTTTTATAACAAATAGTAGATTTTTCAATCAATAAAAATCAATTTTGAACCAAAAATGAAATAGTTCAATTTTCAACCAAAAATGAAATAGTTCAATTTTCAACCAAAAATGAAATAGTTCAATTTTCAACTAAAAAGATGAGTTTTCAAACAAGAAGATTAGACTTCTACTGGAAAGAAAAATTTCCAACTGAATATTTAAAGTTCTAAGTAAAAAAGGCAAAGTTTATACTAAAAAAAAAAGAATTTTCAACAAAATTGTTAGATTTTCAACTAAAAAAATTAATTTTCAACAAAAAATGGAATAATGAAAATTTCAGATAAAAAAATGAATTTCCAACAATATAGTTCAATTTGCAACAAAAGAAGTGAATTTTGAACTAGAAAAGTAAGCATTTTAAAAAAAAATGATATAGTTCAATTTTCTGTTCAAGAAATTAATTTTCAAACAAAAAAAGCGAATTTTTCAATAGAATAGTTAAATTTTCAGCCATAGAGATGAATTTTCAACTAAAGTAATGAAGCTTCAACAATCTTTAAGGAAAAAATAAATAGTTGATATTCCAACAAAAAAAAAGGATTTTAATATTAAATAAAAAACAGTTGAATTCAAACAAAAAAGACGAATTTTGAATAAAATACTTCATTTTTAAGTTCGAACAATAATTTTCAACAAACAAACAAATTTTCAATAAAATAGTTAAATTTGTATCGAAATTTACAACTAAAATAAATAAATTTGTAAACAAAAATGAAATAGTTCAATTTTCGGTTAAAAAAATAATTTTGGACAATAAAAAAGGAGGTTTGAACAAAATACTTAAATTTTTAACTAAAAAGATCAATTTTCAAGAAAAGGAAAACGAATGTTTAAAAAATAAGTTAAATTTTCAACCGGAAAATGATTTTTCAACCAAAAAGATTAATTGTTAAGCATAAAGAATAAATTTTAAACCAAAAATGGCAAGTTAAATTTTCAATTAATCAATTTTTAACGAAAAAAATTAATTTTTACCAAAATAGTTTGTTTTAAACCAAAGAAATGAATCTTCAACAAAAAATTTGAAATATGATAGTTGTTATTTCAAACAAAAAATATTTAAAATTAAAAGCCGTTGAATTAAAAAAAAGAGACAATTTTTCTCCAAAACAATTCGTTTTTTAATTTTAAGATCTGGCTGTTTTTAGTTTTCGCTACAAAAAATAGAATACTTTTGAAAATATGTACTTTGAAACGTTCTTTCAGTAAGAACAATAATTTGTAAAATTCAGAACTATGAAAAAAAAGCTGACCGGACTTAAAATATTGAATTTTTTATATTCAAACTGAATGACTGACACTTTGACTCTATTTTACGAATTAATTATAAAAGTTTATTAATAATTTATATAAAAAAGGAACAGATCGTGGTAAACTCCCATAATCATTTCAAATAAGCGCGCGATCAACATCCAATGAGGCTGCTGGTGCGACGCATGCGCAGCGCAGTTGGGGAGCCAAATTGGGAGCACTGCGCATGCGCATTACGATTGATCGCGCGCTTATTTGAAATGATTAAATATACAAATCAATTTTTCACCATATATTATAATCATAAAGTACAAAAAAAGATATTATGAATGATTTAAAGTTTACGTAGGTGGAAAAAGATATTTCTTTCTTTTAATTTAAAATCAATCATTCATTTGTAAAGAGTACAATCTAATAATTATCTCACCTTGCACTTTAAAAGTCATTCAGTTTAAAAAAAAATTTAATATTTTAAGTACGGTCAGTTTTTCCAGCCACAGTTCTGAATTTTACAAATATAACATTATTTTTTACTGAATGAACGTTTCAAAGGACATGTTTTCAAAAGTTTTTTATTTTTTATAGCGAAAACTAAAAACAACCAGATTTTAAAATTAAAAAATAAACTGTTTTGGAGAAAAATTGTCTTCTTTTTTTTTTAATTCAACTGTTTTTGATTAACATTTTATCGGTTGAAGTTTCTTCTCTTTGTTTGAAAATTTAACTATTTTATTGAAAATTCTTCCTTTTTAGTTCAATTCAACGGCTTTTAATTTAAAATATTTTTTGGTTGAAATATCAACTATTACATTTTACGTTGTTTGTTGAAGATTCATCACTTTGGTTTAAAATAAACTATTTTGGTGAAAATCAATTTTTTCTCGTTAAAAATGTGTTAACTGAAAATTTAACATGCCATTTTTGGTTAAAAGTTCACCTCTTTTAGTTTAAAAATCAACCATTTGGATGCAAATTCATGTATTTTATTGAAAATTCGTCTCTTGTTGTTGCAACTTAATCTGTATGCTTAAGAATTAATCTTTTTTGTTGAAAAATCATTTTTCGGTTGAAAATTTAACTAATTAAAAAAAACTCGTTTTCCTTTTCTTGAAAATTGATCTTTTTAGTTGAAAATTCAACTATGTATTTGGAAATTGACTTCTTTTTAGAAAATTATTCTTCTTGTTTGCAAATTCATTTATTTTTGTTGAAAAATCATTTCTTTGGTTGAAAATTTAACTACGCTTTTAAAAATTTAACTACTTTGTTAAAAATTTAACTAATTTGTTAAAAATATTTTTGTTTCTGGTTAAAGATTAATTTTTTACTTGAAAATTCATCTTTTTGTTTGAAAATTCACTAGTTTTGGTTGAAAATTTAAGTATATTGTTCAAACCTCTTTTTTTATGATCCAAAATGATTTTTTAACTGAAAATTGAACTATTTAAATTTTGTTCACAAAGTTATTTATTTTAGTTTCAAATTCATTTCTTTCGATAAAAATTCAACTATTTTATTGAAAATTGGATTTTCTTTGTTGAAAATTAATGTTCGAACTTAAAGATTAAGTTTTTTTTTTAAATTCGTATTTTTTGTTTGAATTCAACTGATTTTTATTTAATATTAAAATCTTTTTTTTTTGGATAACAACTATTTAATTTTTCCTTTAACATTCATCTTTTTTGGTTCAAAGTTTTACTACTTCGTTGAAAAGTAATTTTTTTGGTTGAAGATTCATTACTTTAGTTGAAAATTAATCTTTTTGTCCAAAAATTTAACTATTCTATTAAAAATTGATCTTTTTTCGGCAGAGAATTAACATTTTTGGTTGAAAATTCCATTAGAAATTAAAATATTTGGTTGGAGAATCATGTATTCGTCTTTTTGGTTGGAATTTCATTTCTTTCGTTGAAAATTTTTTTTTTTTTATTGCAAATTAATTTTTTTAACACAAAATTTAACTATTCCATTTTTGGTTGCAAATGCTTCCTTTTATAGTTTAAAAGTCGCGTATTTTGTTGTAAATTAAACTATGTTGTTGGAAATTCATTTTTTTTATCTGAAAATTTCATTATTTCATTTTTGGTTAAAAATTAATTTTTTTAGTTGAATATCTGAACATTTTGTTGAAAATTCGTTTTCTTCTAGTAAAAAATTTGTCTTTTTTACTTAGAACTTCAAATATTTAGTTCGAAATGAAAAAATTGAAAATGAAAATTGAACTATTTCATTTTTGGTTCAAAATTTATCTTTATTTGTTGAAAATTCTGCTGGTTGGTAAAAAATAGAGAATGTTATTAAAACACGTACTTTGAACTTTTTTCAATAGACAATCATGTTTGTAAAACTCAGAACTACGTAAAAAAACTGGCCAGTAAATGAAATATTAAATTTTTTCTCTTCAAACTGAACGACTTACTTTTTTACTTTAATTTACAAATTTATTTTATCAATAATTTGTATAAAAAAAGCTATTTTTCGTTTATTAAATTTGAATTTTCGCAGAACTCTGACCCGAACAGATCGCGCACTCTGGTGAGTGGGAGCACTGCGCATGCGCATTACGAAAAGATCCCATAATCGAAATGACAGATGTAGGTTTGTAAAGTTTCATGAAACTTTGGCCACATGAAAAGTTTCATGAAAGTTTGGAAATGTTTCAAAGTTTCAAACATTAGGGCGGGAAAATTCAAAATATAAAAAATTACTATTAAGTATTAAATATAAATATTTAATAGTTTCCTTTGTGTTTCAAAGCACATCGTTTTAACTAATTTAAATTAATAAATCATGTTTTAATTGTTAATAACATGTAATTTTTTTAATATTTCATTTTTAAAATTTGAAAATTGATTTCAATAAAATAAAAATAAATTTCGTACTTAATGCATATTTAGTTTTTAAAATGCTTCATTTTTAAAACGATTTCATTGAAAATGTAGAAACCCCGAATGGAAATGAATAAAACAAATTTCTGCTATTTCATTAAACCATTAAGCTTATTTTTATAAATTGTTTTCTATCAAAAACATGTTTTAATTTTCATCACTGTTATATCTCTCAATATTCTAAATAAATATTGAATATAGTCATACAAATATTGAAATTACTGACAAGAAAATAAGTATTATCAGTTTGTTTTTAAATTTAGATAAATATAATTTTTATAAAATTATTGAAACAATTAAAAAAGATTCGTGAATATTTCAAATGTGTCAAAAAAGAACGTAGACGATTTTAAAGGCATTTTTTAATTTATTTTATAAGATATTTAGGACTTTTAGAAGTTTGGAAGAAATCAAAAACTATTTGATAAATTTTCGGAAATGTTTATAAGTTT
>CAKNYM010051897.1:173479-183936 GCA_932195095.1 Andricus curvator | reverse complement strand
TTTTTCGTGAAAAAAAACCAAGCACAGTATTTTCGGAGAAACTGACGTTGTTTTTTTGATTTTGCCAAGTGACAAAAGTACATACAAAATACACAACTCGAGACTTTTAAGGAAATTGCTTTTAGGTTAGGGACGACAGTCGGAAAATAGAATGAAGTTGGCTGCGCACGATGCACGAGTCCAAACGAGGCAGCACGAACCCACCCGAAATAACATTTACTTTTTCCACTGTGCCTCACTTTTATCACTGTCCATTTACTTTTTCCACTGCATCTGTCCACTTTTGTCATTGTTGCCCGGAAAGGTCGGCACTGCGCATGCGCCACGTCATCGAGCAAAAATCGGTAACTTTTTACACCAAAAACAGGTGGAAAAACTGGCACTTTTTCGCGAATTATAGAAAAAAGTTTTTTATTCTATTATTCAAAATTTATTTAATTTTTTAGATTAGGGACATTCCCTGTGTCGGGTATTTTATAAAGTCGGAAATTTTCTGTTATCGCGAAATTTCAAATTCCGTTATTTTTTCGGAATTTTCCAGTTTGAAAATTTTCCAATTTCGGGAATTTTCGATTTCGAATATTATCTTTTTCGAGATTTTTCCGGTGTCCCTCTGAAAAATTAATAAATAATATTTAATAAGATTATTTTATATCTCAAGTCAAAATTTTGAATATTTTTTAAAATAATTTGTTTATAACAATTAACTTTGCAATTTAACTTTTTTTCTTTCATGCACCCCTGCGCATTAAATATAAAGAAAAGGAAAAGTTTTTTCAAGAAATTAAAAAATAAAATCGATTTTATTCTCTCTTTGCATTAAAATAAAAGTTTAAACAAACAAAAATTAAAAAAAATGGCTATCATAATTCTCTTAAAAATGGAACGGTGAATTTAAAAAAGAAATGACTTTTTTTAGCGCTGACAGTATTTTGCTACAAATTTATAACCAAATAGTTGAATTTTCAACCAAGAAGATTCATTTTCTAATAGAAAAGATGAAATTTAAAAAAATTACATAAATTTTTAACTAAATATTTTGAACAATGGATGTGATGTTAGTCCAAATTTTATTTTATTAATTTTTAGTTTTTTTTTCGTATCTAAATTTGTCAAACTCAATAGTTGAGTTTTTAAACTAAATATTTGAATTTTTAAACAAATTTTTTTTTCATTTTCATCTAAGAGAATTAATTTTCAATAAAAAATGAATTTTCTACAAAACAATTTAATTTTGTACTAAATTGTTAAATTTTCAAGCCAAAAAGATTAATTTTCTGTAAAAAAAATGTGAATTTTCAACCCAAGAAATGAATTTTCTACAAAATAGTTAAATTCTCAGTTAAAAGCGTTCATTTAAAAAAAAAAATGAATTTTCAAACAAAAAAGATAAAACTTCAACCACACATAGTTTCATTTTCAACCAAATTGTTGACTTTTCTACCCAAAAAAAAACGAGTGTTGAACAATACAGTTAAATTTTTTGCAATATAATTTAATTTTCAACAATACAGTTAAATTTTCAACTAAACTTATGAATCTTCAACCAAAAAAATGAACATTTGTGAATGTAGTTCAAATTTCAACCCAGGAGTTTAATTTTCAAAAGTTGACGTTTCAACAAAAAAGATTTCAATTTAAAATTTAAAAAACCACTTGTATTTAATCAAGAAAACGAATTTTCAACAAAATACTTGAATCCTCAACTAAAAGAGATTAATTTTCAACCAAACAGTTACATTGTTTTACCAAAAGAATGATTTTCAACCAAAAAATATTTTTTTCGGTTCTAAATTTTTTCCTAACTGAATAGTTGAATTTTTAAATTAAAAAAGATCAATTTTACCAAAAAATTGATTAATTGAAAGTTCATTTAAGAGAATTAATTTTTAAAAAAAATAATTTTCTACAAGCATTTTCAACAAAAAAATTTGTTAGTAAAAAAAAATTGTAGTCAAATTTGTTGAATTTTCGAGCCAAAAGGACGAATTTTCACCAAACTGTTGAATTTTTAACCAGGTATAAGGTTTTAACAATTTATAGACTAAAGAATCAAATTTTAAGTAAATATTGAAATTCATTTTTAATTTTCAAAAATTTTGAATTTTCAGCCCACCCTTATACTAATAATATAATAATTTCATAAGATTATTCTGTAATTAAAAATATTTCTGTTTTCAGTCTGTAGAGCCACAGTCGATGAACTGCAAAATGAATTACGAAAAGTTGATCCAGCAAAGAAGGTGGATGTTGGTTCATTTCGTTTAGATGCCGAAGGAAATGCTGTCTTCAGGAAAGTATGTTTAATTTGATTTATTTATTCATATTTTTACTTGATTTGCTTAAAAAATTGCTTTGATCATTGAAGGTTTCTTAAGTTTGAAATAGAGTCAGAAAATATACGTAAGAAAGCTAAAAAATAGAATTTTCGTATAAAAAAATAATTGCTTAACATTCTTTTAATGTAGTGAATAATTCAAAGAATTTTTTGCTTTGTCCTAGAACAAAAAAACAATGTTTTATAACAAAATTAGAAATCGGATGAACCTAAGTCCGCTAAAAAAAGTGCAACACTAGAAAAAATACGAGGCTCTAAAGAAAATTTAGCGATTTTTGCGTAAAATTTTCGTCTTAATTATACAATAAAAATAGTAAAAAAAAATTAATAATTGAGTCATAACAAATTAATAATTTTTTATTTTTATTTATACATTAAAATTTGTTTTGAAATATTTTTTAAAATTCTCTGAAAAATTTGTTTAAAATAAAAAATCACTTTAAATTTTCCCAGGAATCTTTAGAAAATGTTTGTGTTATCTTGAAACCTTTTAAAATCCTTAAATAGCTTCAAAATTTTAATCAAAAATCTTCAAAAATCTACATTTTATTTTATACTTTTTGGAATCTTGACAAATTTTAAATTATTCTTGAAATTTTTTAAAAACTTCTAAATCTCTTTTAAAATGATTCGAATTTTTCCTCAAATTTTTATGAATCCTGCAAAATTAAAAAACTTGCTTTAAAATTTTCCAGATTTTTTTTTAGAATTTTGAAAATCTTTTGAAATAATCTCTTAAGACTAATTTTTCAAAAAAAAATCATTTTAATTTTCCTAAAAATGTTAATAATTTTTTTTCATTCTTTTGAATTTCCTTAAAATGTTTAAAAAGCTTCTAAATTTGTTGTTCGGAATCTTCAAAAGTCTACATTTTGTTTTACATTTTTCTAAATCTTTTCAATTTTTCAATTATTTTTTAATCTTTCCATAGCTTCTAAACATCTCTTAAACTTACTTAAATTTTTTTCTAAAGTAATAATAATTATTACTTTCAATTCAATTACTTCAATTGTTATTTATTCGTTAAAATTTGTTTTTGTTTATTTTTTTTTTAATATTCTATTAAAATTAATTTTTCAAAATAAAAAATCATTAAAAATGTTCACAGGAGTCTTGAAAACAATTGTTTATTTTATTAAAACCTTTCAAAATCCGTAAAAAGCTTGCAAATTTTAATTCGAAATTTTCAAAAATCGATATTTTGTTTTAAATTTTTTGAAATTTAAAAAAATACCCTAAAATCTTCAAAATTCTTTGGAATCACTTCAAATTATTAAAATCAATTGAAAATTCTTTAAACCTCTCTTCATTTTTTTTTTGAATTTTCAAAAATACCCTAAAATATTTAAAATTCTTTCAAATCTTTTCAAATCCCTTGAAATTTTTCACAGCTCCTAAAAATTCATTGGAAATTTTAAAAATACCCTAAAATTTTTAATATCTTTTGAATTGTTGCGAAACTTTTTAAAGCTCTTGAAAATACATTGGAATTTTTTAAATTACGCTAAAATCTTTAAAGTCCTTTGGAATCACTTCATATTCTTGAAATGTATTAAAAATTCCGGGGAATTTTTGTATATCCCCTACAATATTTGAAATTCCTTTAAACTTTTTAAAGCTTTCGAAAATTCCTTGTAAGTTTTAAAAATAACCTAAAATCTTCAAAATTCTTTGGAATCACTTCAAATTATTGAAATAAATTGAAAATTCCTTAAACCTTCTAAAATATACTAAAATTTTGAATTTTTTTGATTATTAAAATAAAAAAATCACTTTAAATTTTCCCAGGAATCTTTAGAAAAATTTTGTATTATCTTGAAACCTTTTAAAATCCTTAAATAGCTTCAAAATTTTCAAAAATCTACATTTTATTTTACACTTTTTCAAATCTTGAGAAATTTTTTATTAGTTTTGACATTTTTTCAAAACTTCTAATAAAACTTTTTATAAATCCTGCACAATTAAAAAACTGGCTTTAAAATTTTCCACATTTTTATACAATTTTGAGAATATTTTGAAATCTTTTTTGGTATTCTCTTAAAACTAATTTTTCAAAATAAAAAATCATTTTAATTTTCCTAGAAATCTTGATAAATTTTGTTTATTCTTTTAAATTTTCTTAAAATCTTTAAAAAGCTTCTACATTTTTTTGTTCGTAATCTTGAAAAATATACATTTTGTTTGACATTTTTTGAAATCTTGTTTAGTTTTCAATTATTTTTTAATCTTTTCAAACCTTCTAAATATCTCTTAAACTTACTTAAATTTTCTCTGAAGTAATAATTGTTGAATTTTTATTTATTCGTTAAAATTTTTTTTTTCAATATTCTGTAAAATTAATTTTTCAAGATAAAAAATCATTTAAAATTTTCACAGGCATCTTAAGAACATTTTTTTTAGTATATTAAAACCTTTCAAAATCCTTAAAAAGCTTGAAAATTTCAATTATAAATTTAAAAAAATATTTATTTTGTTTTAAATCTTTTGAAATCTTTTCAAGTTTTTAAGTTTGAATCTTTTTGTAAATATCTCCTCAAATTACTCGAATTTTTTCTAAATCAATTATGGTTTAACTATTATATACATCAAAATTAAACAATTTCATTAACAAATAAAAAGTTTTTAAAATAGAATAATTATTGTTAACATTGCAACGTTCAAAGTTTAATAAGTTTATCTCTGAAATTTTGACGATTCAAGGCTTTCTGTTTAAAACAATCGGGTTTAAAATCGTTTAGTTTTAAATTTTTATTTGTAACTGCTTATTTTAAATAAACAGTTAAACATTTCTTAGTATTGAAAAATTGCTCTATTTGTTCATTACAAATTTTCAAATTAAATGGGTTAAAAATGGAATATTTTTTGTTGAAAGAACAATTTAATAAAACCGTTTAATTCTGAATGTATGAACATAGTTTACAAAGTTTCAATCGGACGTTTAAATTTGTTTAATTATTAAGGCTTTCGAATTGAAACAGTTAAATTTTTAACGTTAAAATCTGAACATTCTTTAATTTTGAACAGATTCAGAATCGTCCTGTAAAATAAATAAATTATTGTTCAATTTCAAATACTCGAACTACAGTTCAATTTTAAAAATCATGAATTAATTTATATTTACAGTTGATCAACTTCAAACTTTTTTTGTCAACAAATTGTAATTTCAAACGCTATTCATATTTTATTGTTTAAGCCTTCAAAACTGCATTTTAAAATTCTTTTAATTGAAAATGTACCAAATTTTGATGGTAAAAGATTTTAGAATTACACATTGTGAACTGATTGATTTCATAATTGAAAAAGTTAACAATTAAACTTAAAAAATTCAAGGGCATTCAAAACAATTTGATGAAATGCCTACGAATTCAAGGTTGAATTAAATAGAATTAAGTGCATTTAGAAGAATTCAAGTAAATTAAAAGAATTCAGGGTGAATACCATAGAATTTAAAAGAATTCAGGGTGAATTCCAAAAAAAATTTAATGTATCTTCAAATCTTTGAAACCCTACTAATTTCTAACCAAAAGAAAGACTATTGACTACAAAACAATTCAAATGAATCGGAAAAAATGTTTACAATCGAAAAAATTCCATTGATTATAATAAAATTTGAGTGAATTTAGAGGAATTCACGGACAATGAGAATAATTCAATAAAATTTATAACAAATCAAATTGAATTTAAAAAACAAACAATTGAGTAGAATTGAGTGAATTTAGAAGAATTTCTAAGAATTCAGGATAAATTAATAAGAATTCAGGGCGAATTCCAAATGAATTGCAAAAAATATTTGAAAATCTCTTGAAATCTTTGAAACCTTACGAAATCCCTCACTTCTTGTGAATAAATTCTTTCAAATCCAATAAAATATTATAATATCCTGTGAAGTTCTATGAAATTTGATATTTCCAAAAATTCTGAAAAATTTATTAAAATGCCTTGGGAGCTTTTAAAATCCCTTAAAATTATTGAAATCATTAGGAAATCTTATAAAATCCCTTAGAATTTTTGAAAATATCTTAAAACCTTATAGGTCCTGTAAAAGCCTTATATTTTTTCCGAAATTCTAGGAAATTCTTTAAAACCGCATGCAAATTTTTTAAATCCCTTTAAATTATTAAAATTCTTAAGGCATCCCGTGAAATTGTTTAAAGCTCTTGAAAGTGCCTGGGAATCTTTCAATATACACTAAAAAATTAAAAATCTTTTGATATACTCTCAAATTTTTTACAGCTCTTTAAAAATGCCAAGGTATTTGAAAAAAAACCTTAAAATATTTTTAATCAATTGATCATTTTATCAATTGACCCTCAAGATCAATTAAATAAAAACTTTGAAAAATTAAAAAAAAAATCCATTGTATTAAGTAGAATTGAGTAAATGTAGAATTCAAGTGAATTTAAAACATTCAAAAGAAAAAATTAATAAGAATTCAGGGTGAATTCCAAAAAATAATTTAAAATTTCTTTAAATCTTTGAAACCCTACAAAATAGTTCACTCCTCGTGAGTAAATTCTTTAAAATCCTGGAAAATTTATTAAAAATACCTTGAGAGCTTTAAAAACCCCTTACAATCATTGAAATCCTCGGAAACCTTAAAAAATCCCGTGAAATCTTTTAAAATATCTTAAAACCTTATAAGTCCTGTGAAATCGTTACATATCTTCCGAAATTCTAGAAAATTCTTTATCCTAAAGCATTTCAAACGCTTTGAAATCCTCTCAAATTAATGAAATTAATAAAAAAAAAATCCTTGGAATCTTTTTAATTTCCCGAAAATATTTCAAATCCTTTGAAATCGTGCAAAATACCTCAATTCTCGTGAATAAATTCTTTAAAATTCACTAAAATATTATAAAATCCCGTGAAATTCTATGATGATATTTCCAGAAATCGTGGAAAATATATTAAAATAGATTGAGAGCTTTAAAATCCCTTACAATCATTGAAATCCTCTGAAATTTTATAAAATAACGACACATCTTTTAAAATATTTTAAAACATTATAGATCCTGTGAAATCGTTACATATCTTCCGAAATTCTAGAAAATTCTTTATCCTAAAATATTTCAAACGCTTTGAAATCCCTCCAAATTAATGAACTTAATTAATAATTCCTTGGAATCTTTTTAAAAAACCTAACACATTTTAAATCCTTTACAAGCTGTTAAAAACCCTTTACATTTTTTAAAGCTCTTGAATATGCCAAGGAATTTGAGAAAATGCCATCAAATATTTCAAATCCTTTGACCATTTTATCTATTGATCTTCAGAATCAATTAAACAAAAACTTTAAAAATTCAACAAAATCCATTGAATTGACTAGGATTGAGTACATCTAGAAGAATTGAAGTGAATTTAGAAGAATTAAAAAGAATTTAAAAGAATTAAGGATAAATAATAAGAATTCTGGGTGAATTCCAAATCTTTAAAATCCTACGAAATACTTCACTTTGGTGAATAAACTCTTTGAAATCCACAAAAATATTATAAAATCCCGTGAAATTATATGATGATATTTCCAGAAATCCTGGAAAATGTATTAAAATACTTTGAGAGCCTTAAAATCCCTAAAAATCATTGAAATTCTTTGGAAACCTTATAAAATCCCGTTAAATCTTTTAAAATATATTAAAACCTTATAGGTCCTGTAGAATCGTTTCATATCTTCCGAAATTCTAGAAAATACATTATCCTGAAATATTTCAAACGCTTTGAGATCCCTTCAAATTAATTTAATTAATTATTCCCTGGAATATTTTTAAATTACCTAAAATATTACAAGTTAAAAGCTTTTTTTTTTTTTTTTTTTTTTTTTTTTGTGGAAAATGTGCTAGCACACACCGAGAAGGGTCAGCACTTCTCGGCAGTGTCGGGATATTGGTATCATCACTACAATGATCTTAATATATATAAATATACGCCGTGATTATTTTTTGCAGTTGCTTCTTACCATAGGGACCAAATTTTAAAAATAGGGTACTTTAGGGACCTTAACTGAATATAGGGTATAATAGGGGATATAGGGACTGGTCTGTGAGGCCTGTAATTATTATTTTACAGTTATTCCCTAATTTTCCCGGCTCTAAAGTGCCAAATTTACTGAAAAAATTTGAACTTTTACATTTTTCACAAGTTTTTAAATAATACGATTAATGAATTAATTCATTTCGTTATTTCGGGCAAAAAATGTAGCCAAAAGTAACCTTTTCATAAAATACCTATTCATAAAATGATTGAAAGTGTAAAGTATCAATTTTATTTTTCAAATCCACATATGCTATATAAGAATACAAAAACTTTTTTATCTGATAGTTTAATTTTTTTAATTAAATTCTTCCTCGTTGTGATTGTTTAATTGTCGTTTCAAAATGTATATAATATATGCAATAAAAATCATTGCTGCTGTACGAAGTAACTAATAAATCATTCTTTTGATTCAGGTCCCACTAGCAACATCCGAAATTCACATTTCCGAAACCCTGGAAAAAATTTGTAATAAGTTCGACAATTACATAAGAGCAACCTACAAAAAATCAGGACGTTTGACTCTTTTGAATCTTTTTGGTGCTGGAGGTGGAATGAATCCAGATATGAGCAAAGTCGAAATTATTCAAGACGACGATTTAAACAAGAGCCTCAAATTCTTGGTAAGTAAAGTTATATTCAAATAACGAATAACTTTCCTAAAAATGTAAATAATTCCCAAATTTAATCGAATTTTAACACGCTATTTGTTTTCAGTGTGAATTAATTGTAGAAGAATACGAAGAGCCAATGATTTCAGCTATTCAAAGTGGATCACAGAACGTTCGGGCCCAAATTTGCATGGAAGAGGCCAAATCTTGCGACGATGATGTAGATTATGTAGAACCGGATACTGACGAGAGTTCGGAAAATAATGACGACGAGAGTTCGGAAAAGAATGAAGGCGAGAGTTCGGAAAATAATGAAGGCGAGAGTTCGGAAAATAATGAAGGCGAGAGTTCGGATAGTGACAAAACAGAACTATAAGTTTGAATCAAAGATGTGTGATTAGGTACTTATTTAATTCCAGATTGTAATTTAAATAAGATAACGCATACAAACTTGAAGAACTAGTTTTAGTCTCAAGACTTGAGTTTGATTGCTCTTAAATATTTATAAATGAACATTAGACCTATCAGTAATGAGACTAGTGGATACACTTCAAACATAAACTTCAAAGATAAATTTAAATACCATTTTTATACAGATCTGTTTCTTTATTTCGTATCGTGAGTACAAGCTTTTGTATTCGCTGCTGCGTCACATGAACTAATTATGTTAAATATTTACAAATTTGTTGTTCATACGCTGAAGTTTATCGAGTATTTTTGTACTACTAGTGTGCGACTTCGAAACAAAGTTTTATAGAGAAATATTTCTAATAAAGTCCTGTTTCGATAAATAAGTCAGTATTTTCATCAATCCTAAACTGAAGACCTTTTGAAGTTTTTTCGCTTCGCTATGTGAAGATCTGAATTTTTACTTTGTAATTAATTATAATTTCTAAAGTAAAAATGGTAAGAAAGGAATAAGTAGACGTGATAAGTAGGACGTAAGTTCACCTTAAGAGTGGATTTTTAAATCTTTGTGGAATAGTAATCTATTAATCTTGTTACAATCTTATCTTTATATTTAAGTAACTGATAAATTTGTTTACCTCTTCCATCAAATACTGAACTGACTGGAGCTTAAAGTTGTGAAAACTTTGCATTGTGGAAAACACGGATTTTTCCTTATAGAGAAAAAAGATTCCGTGATAGACAAATTAAAACCTTAAAAAACAAAATTCCTGGTTTATTCTTTAAAAGAATTCAAATAAATTTAAAAAATCCAAGAGAATTACAAAGAATTTTAAAAAATTCAGCGTAAATTAATAAGAATTCAGCGTGAATTATAAAAAATAATTTCAAATCTCTTCAAATGTTTGAAACCCTACTACTCTCTAGCCAAAAAAGTGACTAATGACTACAACAAAAATTGAAAAAAATTCGAATTGGAAATAATTTAAAAAATTAAATTTTTTTATAAATCCATTGATTTCAGTCAAATTTGAGTGAATTTAGAGGAATTTACGGGAAATGAGAAGAATTCG
>CAKNYM010051897.1:160224-173469 GCA_932195095.1 Andricus curvator | reverse complement strand
AAAATCAAGCTGAAAAAATTGTTTAAAAATCCACTGAATTCATGTGAATAGAATTGAGAAGAATTGAAAATAATTCAGGATAAATTAATAAGAATTCAGGGCAAATTCCAAATGAATTGCAAAAAAAATTTGAAAATCTCTTAAAATGATTAAAACCCTTGGAAATCCCTTGAAATTGCTTAAATCTCTTGAGATTAATTTTTTTAGTAATTTTAGAGTAATTTTATTTTTAACCTAAAAGATGAAATTTTAATTAAAATGATAAATATTTAACTGGAATACTTGAATTTTTAACCCAAAAAAATTTTTCATCAACAAGATTAACTCACAAAAAAAGATAATTTTTTACAAAAAAAAAATAGATTTTCAATAAAATATGTGGATTATCAACGAAATAATTGAATTTTCAATTTAAAAAGACAAATTCTCATCCAAATTGTTGAATTTTGAACAAGAAAAGATTAATTTTCAACAAGAAATGGACATTCAAATTTTCAGTTGAAGGAATCAATTTTCAACCAAACTGATGAATTTTCAACTAAAAAAATGATGAATCTTCAACTGGAATAGTTGAATTTTATAACAAAAAGATGAATTTTCAACCATATAGATTAGGATTAATTTTCTACAAAAAAAAGGCGAATTTTCACAAAATACATAAATTTTCAAACTAGTTTAATTTCGAAATAAAACATATAAATTTCAACCAAACAGTTGAATTATTATCCAAAAAAGATACATTTTCAGCGTAAATTAATAAGAAATCAGCGTGATTCTAAAAAATAATTTCAAATCTTTGAAACCCTACTACTCTCTAGCCAAAAAAGTGACTACAACAAAAATTGAAAAAAATTCGAATTGGAAATAATTTAAAAAATTTAAAAAAATGTATAATTCCATTGATTTCAGTAAAATTTGAGTGAATTTATAGGAATTTACGGGAAATGAGAAGAATTCGATGAGATTCATAAAAAATCAAGCTGAAAAAACTGTTTAAAAATCCACTGAATTCATGCGAGTAGAATTGAGAATTAAAAAGAATTGAAAAGAATTCAGGATAAATTAATAAGAATTCAGGGCAAATTCCAAATGAATTGCAAAAAAATTTGAAAATCTCTTGAAATGATTATTTTATTATTTATTATTATTTAGAAGAATTAAAAGAATTCAGGGTGAATTGAAAAAAAAAAATTTTAATCTCTTCAAATATTTGAAACACTATGAAATATCTTACTTTTTTTTTTTAATAAATTCGATAAAATCCACTAAAATATTATGAATTCCCGTCAAATTCTATGATATTTCCTGAAATCCTGTGAAATATTTTAAAATATCTTAAAACCTTATAGGCCCTGTAAAATCGTCCCATATCCTCCGAAATTCTAGAAAATTATTTACCCTAAAATACTTCAAACGCTTTGTAATCCCTTCAAATTAATTAAATTAAACAAAATTCCTTGGAATCTTTTAAAATTCCTTAAAATATTTCAAATTAAAAGCGCTTTAAAATGCCTTAGAAGTTTTAAAAATACCCTAAAAATCTCTTCAAATTATTCAAATGTATTAAAAATTTCTCGGAATCTTTAAAAATACCCTGAAACAATTTTAAATTATTTGCAGTTAAACTGCAAAATTAAAATTTTAGACTTTTATAAATTGTAGAGTTCAAAGATGCAGATTCAGTTCCAAAAATATAAATCCACGTTATCATTTTCAATGCTCTAAATTGAAAAATCAATTATTGAATTAAATTTTTTTCAAAATTATATCATTTTAAGCTTTTTAAAGCAAGAAATATTGTTAAAATCCTTATAATCTTCCACATCCATTTATGACAATTTTGTAAATCTTTCTAAATATTTTTAAATATTCTCTTGAAATTTATTTTTCAAAATAAAAAATAATTTTAATTTTCCTAGAAACATTAATAAATTGTTTTCTGTATTTTGAATTTTCTTAAAATGTTTAAAAAGCTTCTAAATTTTTTGTTCGAAATCTTCGAAAATCTACATTTTGTTTTACATTTTTTGAAATCTTTTCCAGTTTTCAATTATTTTTTAACCTTTTCAAAACTTCTAAATATCTCTTAAAACTTACTTACATTTGTTCTAAAGTAATAATTGTTCAATTGTTATTTATTCATTAAAATTTGTTTTTGTTTTTAAAACTTCTTTTTAAATATTCTGTTAAAATTAATTTAAAAAAATAAAAAAATCATTTAAAACAATGAATCAACTGAATTTCAAGTTCAAAAAATTAATGTTCAACTAAACAGAAGAATTTTCAACTAGAACTATGGAATATTCAATTGGAATAAGTTAAATTTTCAGTTAAAAAAATTACTTTCCACACACAAAAAAACTAACTTTCAAATAAATAGTTACATTTTCAACAAAAATGATGAATTTTCTACTAAAATTGTAAATCTTTGATTGGAATAGTTGAATGTTAAACCAGAAGGATAAATTTTCAACTAAAATTATGAACCTTTAACTAGAATAATTGAATTTTCAACTAATAAAGATTTTTTATTATTTTAATAAAGAAGTTCAATTGAATAATTAAATTTTTAGTCAAAAAATAAATGTTTAACCAAAGAGACTAATTTTTATCTTAAATTATGGAATATTTAACTGGAATAATAGTTAAATTTTCAGTTTGAAAAACAAAATAATTTTCAACCAAAAAAGAAACAAATTTTCAACAAAAGAGTCTAACTTTTGACCAAGTATTTTTGTTCTTAACCTAAAAGATGAAATTTTAATTAAAATGATAAATATTTAACTGGAATACTTGAATTTTTAACCCAAAAGAATTTTTCAACATGAAGATTAACTCACAAAAAAAAGATAATTTTTTACAAAAAAAAAAAAAATGTTGATTATCAACGAAATAATTGAATTTTCAATTAAAAAAGACAAATGTTCATCCAAATTTTAAGCCATAAAAAATATTTAAAAAATCTTGCCAAATAAAAAAATTTCTTGATAGTCTTCCACATCCATTTTTGACAATTTTGTAAATCATTCTAAATGTTTTTAAATATTCTCTTGAAATTAATTTTTCAAAATAAAAAATCATTTTCAATTTCCCCAGGAATCTTAAGAAAACTTTTTTCAATCTTTTAAAGTCTTTCACAATTCTTAAAAAGCTTCTAAATCTTTTGTTTGAAATCTGCAAAAATTTATATTTTGTTTTAAATTAGGCCGTGCGCTATTTTATACATCAAAAGCTTTCGAAAATTCCTTGGCAGTTTTAAAAATATCCTAAAATCTTCCAAATTCTCTGGAATTACTTCAAATTATTGAAATCCCTTGAATTTTTATTTTTAAAAACTACCCTAAAATATTTAAAATACTTTCAAATCTTTAGAAAACGCTTGAAATTGTTTACAGCTCTTAAAAATTTCTTGGAAGATTTAAAAATACCCTAAAATATTTAAAATTCTTCTAAATTCCTTCAAATTATTGAAACCAATTGAAAATTCCTTCTAAAATGTTCTAAAATTTTTAAATAAATAATCACTTTAAATTTTCCCAGGAATCTTTAGCAAATTTTGGTATTATCTTGAAACCTTTTAAAATCCTTAAATAGCTTCAAAATTTTCGAAAATCTTCATTTTATTTTACCCTTTTTGGAATCTTGACAAATTTGAAATTATTCTTGAAATTTTGTCAAAACTTCTAAATATCTTTTTAAATGATTCGAATTTTTCCTAAAACTTTTAATAAATCCTACGCATCTAAAAAACTTGCTTTAAAATTTTCCCGATTTTTTTTACAATTTTCAGAATCTTTTAAAATATTCTCTTAAAACTAATTTTTCAAAATAAAAAATCATTTTAATTTTCTTAAAATGTTTCAAAATTCAAATTATTGAATTAAAATTTTTTCAAAATTATATCATTTTAAGCAATTTTAAGCTATAAAAAGTATTTAAAAAATACTGCCAAATAAAAAAAAATTCCTTATAGTCTTCCACAACCATTTTTGACAATTTTGTAAATCTTTCTAAATGTTTTTAAATATTCTCTTGAAATTAATTTTTCAAAATGGAAAATCATTTTCAATTTTCCCAGGAATCTTAAGAAAATGTTTTTTATTCTTTTAAAGCCTTTCGCAATTCTTAAAAAGCTTCTAAATTTTTTGTTTGAAATCTGCAAAAATTTTTTTTTTTTTAATTCGGCCATGGGCTATTTTATACAATTAAAAATGTAACGTTCAAAGTTTATTTTTTTTTGTTTTGAATATTTGATTTATAATAATGATTTTAAATTAACAGTCAGATATTTCTAAATCTTAAGTAATTTTTCTTTTTCTCAATTAAAAGACTCCAAATTGAACGGTTTAAAAATAAAACATTTAATAAAAGCCTTTAATTATGAATACATTATTTTGAAGTTATTTTAAAATTGAAAATAATTTATAAATTTTATTCGGGCGTTTATATTTGTTTAACTAATGAGACTTTCCAATTGAAACAATTTAATTGTTAACTTTAAAATCTGAAAATTCTAAAATTGCGACCTGATTCCGAATCGTCTTGTAAAATCAATTATTATTCAATTTTTAATTCTGAAAATACAGCTTAATTTTTAAAATCATTAATTGATATTGACAGTTGATCAACTAAAAATATTTGTTATCCAAAATCTTCGATTTCAAACGCTTCTAATTTTTAATTAAGTCTTTAAAACTGCATTTTAAAATTCTTTTAATTAAAATATACGCTTAAAAATTAAAATCTAAAATCACTGGATTTCCAAGAAAAATGATTTTATTTGTCGTAAAAATAAGTAATATTTCAAGTCTGAGTTAAAAATGGTTTAACCAACAATTTAAAAAATACAGAGTTCCACTTTAAATGCTTTAATTTGCAGTTCAGTTTTTATTACTCTAAACGAAAGAATTTTCAGCTTTAAGAGCACAATTTTTTAATTTCAATGACCGTAAAATTTTTTTCCATTTCACGGTTTGCAAAAATTTGTCACGGTAATTGAAATTCGAGCTCTTAAAGCTAAAAATTCTTTTATTTGAAGTAATAAAAAATAAACTGCAAATTAAAGCATTCAAGGTGGAACTCTTATGAATTTTAATTCAATGCCGTTAAACTGCAAAATTGAAAATTTTTGAATTTTGTAAACTGAACAGTTCAAAAATTTCTGGTTAAAAATATAAATTCACGCTATCATTTTTAATGCTCTAAATTTATGAATGAATCAATAAATTTTCGAAATTATATAATTTTAAGTTAGAAACATTAAAATTTGAACGATTAACCATTTTTTTTAAATTGAAGACTTTTTAAATTAGAAACTAAATTATTTTTATTTTAAGTCGTTTAAAATGAATAATTTAAAAAATTATTAATTTATATTTACTTTATATTTTTATTTATTAGATCAACTTAAGTTTTTTTTTTAATCAAAAACTTTCATTTTCAAAAGCTTTTAATTTTTTATTGTTTAAGTCATCAACTCTGCATTTAAAAATGTAGGCTTAAAAATGAAGACCTAAAATAGGAAATTTTTAAAATAAAAGATTTTAAAATTTAGCATTGTAAACTGAATGATTTCATAATTGAAAAAGTTCACAATTGAACTTGAAATTTAAAAAAAAAGTTGAAATTGAACTTATTTTAAATTGCATTATATCATGCGATATGAAATTTGTGATACACTTTTTTCGTCAAAAAATTGGTAAAATTTCTGGTACAAAAATAAATTTATTTTTGTAAATGTTGAAATAAAATTTTGAAGCGCTTTAAGAATTTTGAAAGGTTTTAAGAAAAAAAAAAATATTTTTTTAATTCCAGAAAAAATGTCAATTGATTTTCCATTTTGAAAAATTAATTTTAAGAAAATATTTAAAAAGATATTAACGCACTTCAAATGATTTCCTAAAATTTCGAAAAATAATGTAGAAGATTTTAAAGCACAATTTTTCAGTTTTGCAAGATTACAAAATTTTAGAAAAAATTCGGATAAGTTTAGGAGATATTTAGAATCTTTGAAAAGATACAAGAATAATTTAAAAATTACATGAAAAGATTTCAACAGATTTAAAATAAAATGTAGATTTTTGAAAATTTTCAACAAAAAGTTTAGAAGCTTTTTAAAATTTTGAAAGGGTTGAAAAGAATAAAAAAAATTTCTTACGATTTTTGAGAAAATTTAAGATGTAATTTTTATTTAACAACATTTATTTTAAGAGAATATTTAAAAAGATTTAAAAAAATTTCAAAAGATTTCGAAAATTATTGTCAAAAATAATCTGGAAGACTTTTTCAAATTTCTTTTTTATTTTGCAGAATTTTTTCAAAATTTTAGGAAAAATTTGAGTAGTTTTAAAATATATTCAAAAGTTTTTAAAAAATTTCGAAAATAATTTAAAATTGGAAAACATTTCAAACAAAATGTAGATTTTTTAAGATTTTGAAATAAAACTTTTCAAGTTTTTTTTTAACATTTTGAAATGTTTTAAGATAAGACCAATTTTTTTGAAATTCCTGGGAATTTAAAAGATTTTCAAACATTACAAAAGATTTCCGAAATTTTCAAAAAGCAATACGGAAGATTAATAAAATATTTTAAAATTTTTCCAAGCACCAAAAAGTCCTAAATATTTTTTAAACTGACTTAAATTTTTCTTAAAATTTTCTAAAATCCTGCAAATTTAGGTAACCTTAATGCAAATAAACAAAAAAAAATTATTTTCCCCTTCAAGTTATAATTAAAATTTTTTTTCATTCTTGACTGAGAAATCTTTTTTGGTTGAAAATTATTTTTTTGAAAATTCGTCTTCTTGGTTTGAAAATTCATCTCTTTTGGTAGAAATGTCATATTTAAAAAAAATTAAATTTGCAAATGTTTGGATTAAAATTAAAATCTTTTTTTTTTTTTTGAAGATTCAACTATATTGTTAAATATTAATTTTTTTTTAATTCAACTGTTTTTGATTTCATATTGAAATTAAAAATATTTTAAATTTATTATTTGAAATTAACGTCTTTTTAGACTGAAATATCAACTATCACATTTTTCTTTGAGAATTCTTAATTTTAGTCTAAAAATAGTTTTTTTTTAAATTAAACCATTTAGTTGAAAATTAACTTTTTTGTTGAAAATTTATATTTTTAGGTTAAAAAAATTAATCTATTTTGTAGAAAATTCGTCTTTTTTGCAAATATTTTATATTTTTTTGGTTAAAAATACAAACGGTCGAAGATTAATCTTTTTTTGGTTGAAAATTCAACAATTTTTTTTTGAAAATTCATCTGTTTTGGTAGAAATTTTATATTAATTAAAAAAAAAATGGATTAAAATTTTTTTTTTATGTTTGTTGAGGATTCAACTATATTGTTGAAAATTCACATTTTTTATGAATTCAACGGTTTTTGATTTCAAATTAAAATTTTCTAAATTAATGATTTAAAATTAACATCTTTTTAGATTGAAATATCAACTATTACATTTTTCGTTGAGAATTCATAATTTTAATTGAAAATTCGTGTTTTTTTAAATTAAACCATTTAGTTGAACATCAACTTTTTTGTTGAATATTTATATTTTTGGTTTAAAATATTAATCTATTTTGTAGAAAATTCGTCTTTTTTGCAAATATTTAATATTTTTTGGTTAAAAATACAAATGGTCGAAGATCAATGTTTTTTGGTTGAAAATTCAACAATTTTTTTTAAATTCGTCTTTTTTGGTTTGGAAAATTTACCTCTTTTGGTAGAAATTTCATATTTAAAATACAAAAAATTGCAACTGCCTGGATTAAAATTCAAATCTTGTTTTTTGTTGAGGATTTAACTATATTGTTGAAAATTCATTTTTTTAATGAATTCAACTGTTTTTGATTTCAAATTAAATTTTTTTTAAATTATTTAAAATTAACGTCTTTTTAGATTGAAATATCAATTTCAGTTTTTCGTTGAGAACTCTTAATTTTAGTCTTGAATTCGTATTTTTTTAAATTAAACCATTTAGTTGAAAATTAACTTTTTTTTTGAAAATTTATTTTTTTTTGGGTTGAAGAACAAAACTTTTTTGTAGAAAATTCTTTTTTTTTGAAATATTTAATATTTTTGGTTAAAAATACAAATGGTCGAAGATAAATCTTTTTTGGTTGAAAATTCAATTTTTTTTTTAATTCATCTTCTTTGGTTTGAAAAAGCAACCAATTTTTCTTTAATTCAACTTCTTTGGTTTGAAAATTCACCTCTTTTGGTAGCAATTTCATATTAAAAAAAAAAAAATTAAAATTGCAACTGTCTGGATTAAAATTCAAATCTTTTTTTTGTTGAGGTTTCAACTATATTGTTGAAAATGAATTTTTTTATGAATTCAACTGTTTTTGATTTCAAATTAAAATTAAATATTTTAATTAATTTTTGTCTAAAATAGTTTTTTTTTTAATTAAACCATTCAGTTGAAAATTAAAATTTTTTGTTGAAAAATTATATTTTTGTGTTAAAAAATTAAACTATTTTGTAGAAAATTCGTCTTTTTGGTTTGAAAATTAAACTATTTATTTGAAAATTAACCTTTTTGTTGAAAATTTATATTTTAGGGTTAAAAAATTGAACTTTTGTAGAAAATTCGTCTTTTTTGGAAATATTCAATATTTTTGGTTAAAAATACAAATGGTCGAAGATTAATCTTTTTTGGTTGAAAATTCAACAATTTTTTTTTTAAATTCAACTTCTTTGGTTTGAAAATTCAACAATTTTTTTTAAAAATTCAAATTCTTTGGTTTAAAAATTCACCTCTTTTGGTAGAAATTTCATATTTAAAAAAAAATTAAAATTGCAACTGTCTGGATTAAAATTCAATTTTTTTTTGAGGTTTCAACTATATTGTTGAAAATGAATTTCTTTATAAATTCAACTGTTTTTTATTTCAAATTAAAATTAAACATTTTAATTAATTTTGGTCTAAAATAGTTTTTTTTTAATTAAACCATTTAGTTGAAAATTAAACTTTTTGGTTGAAAATTTATATTTTTGGGTAAAAAAATTAAACTATTTTGTAGAAAATTCGTCTTTTTGGTTTGAAAATTAATATCCTTTGGTAGAAATTTCATTTTTCTTAAGTATCAACTATTACATTTTTTGCCGAGAATTCTTAATTTTAGTTAAAAATTCGTCTTTTTTAAAATTAAACTATTTAGTTGAAAATTAACTTTTTTTTTTAATGATATTTTACGGTTAAAAAATTGAACTATTTTGTTGAAAATTCGTCTTTTTTGCAAATATTCAATATTTTTTGGTAAAAAATACAAACAGTCGAAAATTATTTGATTGAAGATTAACGTTTTTGTTGAAATTTCGACTTAAAATATCTGAAATTTTATAAAAACCTTTTTTAATTTTCTCCAGAATCTTAGGAAAATTATATTCATATAACCTTAAAAACAAATAAACATAAAAAATAAACAGTTATCAGAAATAATTCAATGTTTTTTTTTTATAATTAAAAAATTAAAACTTTACAATAAAAAAAAATTAATTATTTAAAGGTCCACGTTTTATTTTTGTAGAAAGTTAAAAATTAAAATTTCGGTTGAAAACTCAACAATTTGATGGGATTTTTGTTTGAAAATTAATTTTTTTAAACTGAAAATTTAATTATTCCATTTTTGGTTGAAAATTCAAGAATTTTGTTAAAAACTCGTCCTTTTTCGTTGAAAATTCATCTTTTATAGTTAAAAATTTAATTTTTTGGTTGAAAATTTAATTATTTTTAAGAAATTCAGAATTTTTGTTTAAATTTATCGTTTTTGTTTGGTTGAAAATTCGTCTTTTTGGCTTGAAAATTCAACAATTTGATTAGATTTTTGTTTGAAAATTAATTTTTTCAAATTGAAAATTTAATTATTCCATTTTTGGTCGAAAATTCAACAATTTTGTTAAAAACTCATCCTTTTTCATTGAAAATTCATCTTTTTTGGTTAAAAATTTAATTATTTGGTTGAAAATTTAATTATTTTGATGAAATTCAAAATTTTGTTTAAATTTATCCTATTTGATAAAAAATTCATCTTTTTGGCTTGAAAATTCAACTAATTTAGTAGAAATTAAAAATTAAATTTTATGTTGAGAATTCAACAATTTGATTGGATTTTTGTTTGAAAATTAATTTTTTTAAACCGAAAACTTAATTATTCCAGTTTTGGTTAAAAATTCAACAATTTTGTTAAAAACTCATCCTTTTTCATTGAAAATTCATCTTTTTTGGTTAAAAATTTAATTATTTGGTTGAAAATTTAATTATTTTGATGAAATTCAAAATTTTGTTTAAATTTATCCTTTTCGGAAAAAAAAATCGTCTTTTTGGCTTGAAAATTCAATTATTTTGGTAGAAAGTTAGAAATTAAATTTTCTGTTGAGAACTCAACAATTTGATTGGATTTTTGTTTGAAAATTAATTTTTTTAAACTGAAAACTTAATTATTCCAGTTTTGGTTAAAAATTGAACAATTTTGTTAAAAACTCGTCCTTTTTCGTTGAAAATTCATCTTTTATAGTTAAAAATTTAATTTTTTGGTTGAAAATTTAATTATTTTTAAGAAATTCAGAATTTTTGTTTAAATTTATCGTTTTTGTTTGGTTGAAAATTCGTCTTTTTGGCTTGAAAATTCAACAATTTGATTAGATTTTTGTTTGAAAATTAATTTTTTTAAATTGAAAATTTAATTATTCCATTTTTGGTCGAAAATTCAACAATTTTGTTGAAAACTCATCCTTTTTCATTGAAAATTCATCTTTTTTGGTTAAAAATTTAATTATTTGGTTGAAAATTTAAGTATTTTGAGGTAAATTCAGAATTTTGTTTAAAGTTATCCTTTTTAGTAAAAAATTCGTCTTTTTGGCTTGAAAATTCAACTATTTTTGTAGAAAGTTAAAAATTAAAATTTCTGTTGAAAACTCAACAATTTGATGGGATTTTAGTTTGGAAACTAATTTTTTTAACTGAAAATTTAACTATTTCATTTTTGGTTGAAAATTCAAGAATTTTGTTAAAAACTCATCCTCTCAAGAATCTTAGGAAAATTATATTCATATAACCTTAAAAACAAATAAACCTAAAAAATAAACAGTATCAGAAACAATGCAATGTTTTTTTTATAATTCAAAAATTAAATATTTACAATAAAAAAATTAATTATTTAAAGGTCCATTTTTTATTTAAGAAAAAACAAAAGATGAATCGAATTTTTCCTAGGCTTTTTTCTTTATGAATTAAAATAACTTGAAAAACAAAGGATTTGGCAAAATATATTTTATGCACACAACTTTTTCAGTTATATTAATAAGAAACTCGTCAATAAAATAAAAATAATGAAATCGTTAATAAAAAAGCAATTTCTGCTCATTCTTTAAGGAAAACTTTTTACTTAACACATGAAAATGACAAAATTATTTTAAAAAATAAAGATATTGTCCTAATCAAAAGACGCCTGTCAAAGTTTGAAAACATGACTGAAATTTCGAAACAGAAACTACGACGCACAAAAGTTTCACTCGAAATCCACCGACTTTCATCAACTCTTCAACCTCAATTCAATCAATTCAACACATTACGAAACAAATTACGAAATCAAACAATTTTCTCAAAAAGTCACTAAAACCAGAATTAAAATCCAAAAAATTTGCACTTTTTATTTACAAAATCCATCGAGACTTTTTCTATAAGCTTACACGGAAAAAAATAGATCTAAAGGCCTTCGCCTCTCACATGATCATTACTAGTTCCTGAAGTTCCTCGAATCATTACGAAGCAGACAATCGCTTTCCTAAATTTCTCAAAAACCCGTCAAAAAATTCTCCAAATCCTAAAAATCAATCACAACTTAATTTTTCCATCGGAAAATTTCATTTCCCAAAGCCCAACAGCATCGAAAAATAAACTCGAATACCCGGCGGAAGTTTTTTTTTTCACAAAAGAATTCTGACATTACGTTATAGTCGAACGCTTTGCGCTTGTGCGCAAAATAAATGAAATAAAAGACAAGCCGTGCAGGGGGCGAAAATTGGAGTGGGAGGAGAAATTAAGGGGGATGAGGAGAGGGGCGGAAGGGCTATTCCATTCTCCGAGTAATAGCTTTTGAGCGTCGTGCAAGATGGAAATGAAACAAATACGTGGAAATAAAATCCCAGCTAAAAAAAGAAACCGACCGAAATCCGACTCATCTGACTGAGGACGAAATTCTGGGATGAAAATTGGTCAAATTTGAGGAACTTTTTGTCGACAATGTGAATTAAAAGTGCTGTGGGCCTCGCCTTTTTTTTCAGAATCACGATTGTCTGCTTCTTCCAGAATTCCCAACTTTGCGAGGTTACAAACCGACGAATTTGAGACGGGAATTATTCGCGAAATGGATCCGAGAGCACTTTTGCTGGAAGTCCAGTTGCCACGCAATTTCAGTTTCCATGGCCGGAGCGGATCGAATGTGGTGGACTGTTGGTTGAATCAGTGCGCAGCTTTCTTCGGGCCAGAATTTCTGTGGATTTTCTCCTGTTGAAATGGCGTTTTTCGCGCACTGAGGCCTTTTTTCACGATGAGGGCAATTTGAGAAAAGCGGATGAATAAAACGCGAATCCGACAACCGGACAACGTCTCGAGGAGGTTTTACGCAGTTTCCCTGACCCAGATAGCCCAGATAAAATTATGGGGACTCTGGTCTCTCGCGGGAATGTCGCACTTCGCGCGCATCTTGGCGGCTTCCAGGACCGTATCAAGAACGGGGCCTACAATGATTCAAATTTCCCCGCACGAAAAAGTATCACGGGAAAATCATTCTGGACATGTGATGAATTTCGATTAATTTTTTCGCGATTGCAGGGAAATAATTTTAGAAAAATAATTATGGAAATGGGTCATTTTTAAAGATTGAAATAATTATTGCAAAAAGTATAGGATACTTTCTTTAGTCTATAAATTAACGAAATTCCTATTTATTTATTGGAAGCTTCAAAATCTTTCCCCTATTCCTCTATTTTTCGTTGAAAATTCATCTTTTTTGGGTAAACATTTAATTTTTTGGTTGAAAATTTAATTATTTTGATGAAATTCAGCAATTTTGTTAAAAACTCATCCTTTTTTGGTAAAAAATTTAATTTTTTGGTTGAAAATTTAATTAGTTTATTGAAATTCAACAATTTTGTGAAAAACTCGTCCTTTTTTGTTGAGAATTCATCTTTTTTGGTAAAAAATTTATTTTTTTGGTTGAAAATTTA
>CAKNYM010051897.1:148140-159824 GCA_932195095.1 Andricus curvator | reverse complement strand
ATTCATCTTTTTTGGTTAAAAATTTAATTATTTGGTTGAAAATTTAAGTATTTTGAGGTAAATTCAGAATTTTGTTTAAAGTTATCCTTTTTAGTAAAAAATTCGTCTTTTTGGCTTCAAAATTCAACTATTTTTGGTAGAAAGTTAAGAATTAAATTTTCTGTTGAAAACTCAACAATTTGATTGGATTTTTGTTTGAAAATTAATTTTTTTCGACTGGAAATTTAACTTTTTCATTTTTGGTTAAAAATTCAACAATTTTGTTAAAAACTCATCCTTTTTGGTTGAAAATTCGTCTTTTTGGCTTGAAAATTCAACTATTTTGGTAGAAAATTAAAAATTAAATTTTCTGTCCAGAGCTCTAAAATTTGATTGGATTTTTTTTTGAAAAATAATTTTTTTCAACTGAAAATTTAATTATTCCATTTTTGGTTGAAAATTAATTTTGATGATTTTTTTTGATTGGATTTTTGTTTGATAATTAATTTTTTTCAATTGAAAAATGAACTTTTGCATTTTTGGTTGAAAATTCAACAATTTTGTTAAAAACTCATTCTTTTTCCTTAAAAATTTAGTTTTTTGGTTGAAAATTTAATTATTTTGATGAAATTCAAAATTTTGTTTAAAGTTATCCTTTTTAGTAAAAAACTCGTCTTTTTAGCTTGAAAATTCAACTATTTTTGTAGAAAGTTAAAAATTAAATTTTCTGTTGAAAACTCAACAATTTTATGGGATTTTAGTTTGAAAATTAATTTTTTTTAACTGAAAATTTTACTATTCCATTTTTGGTTGAAAATTCAACAATTTTGTTGAAAACTCATCCTTTTTCGTGGAAAATTCATCTTTTTTAGTTGAAAATTTAATTTTTTGGTTGAAAATTTAATTATTTTGATGAAATTCAGAACTTTGTTTAAATGTATCCTTTTTGGTAAAAAATTCGTCTTGCATTCGGCTTAAAAATCCAACTATTTTGGTAGAAATGTTACAAATTGAATTTTCTGTTGAGAACTCAACAATTTGATTGGATTTTTGTTTGAAAATTAATTTTTTTTAACTGAAAATTTAACTTTTTCATTTTTGGTTAAAAATTAATTTTGATGAAAATTCAAAAATTTTGTTAAAAAATTTAGATTGAAAAAAAAATTAAGTTAAAAAATTTAAGTTTAAACTCATCCTTTTTTGTTGAAAATTCATCTTTTTTGGCAAAAAATTTAATTTTTTGGTTGAAAATCTAATTATTTTGATGAAATTCAAAATTTTGTTAAAAACTCATCCTTTTTTGTTGAAAATTCATCTTTTTTGGTAAAAAATTTAATTTTTTGGTTGAAAATTTAATTAGTTTGATGAAATTCAACAATTTTGTTAAAAACTCATCATTTTTCGTTGAAAATTCATTTTTTTTGGTAAAAAATTTATTTTTTTGGTTGAAAATTTAATTATTTTGATGAAAATTCAGAATTTGGTTTAAAGTTATCCTTTTTGGTAAAAAATTCGTCTTTTTGGCTTGAAAATTCAACTATTTTGGTAGAACGTTAAAAATTAAATTTTCTGTTGAGAGCTCAACAATTTAATTGGATTTTTGTTTAAAAATTAATTTTTTTCAATTGAAAAATGAACTTTTCCATTTTTGGTTAAAAATTCAACAATTTTGTTAAAAACTCATCCTTTTACGTTGAAAATTCATCTTTTTTAGTTAAAAATTTAATTTTTTGGTTGAAAATTTAATTATTTTGACGAAATTCAAATTTTTGTTTATATTTATCCTTTTTGGTAAAAAATTCGTCTTGAATTCGGCTTAAAAATTTAACTATTCTGGTAGAAAGTTAAAAATTATATTTTCTGTTGCGAACTCAACAATTTAATTGGATTTTTGTTTTAAAATTAATTTTTTTCAACTGAAAATTTAATTATTCCATTTTTGGTTGAAAATTCATTTTGATGAAAATTCAACAATTTTGTTAAAAATTCATGCTTTTTGGTTGAAAAGTCGTTTTTTTGGTTGAAAATGTAATTATTTTGATGAAATTCAAAATTTTGTTTAAATTGATCCTTTTTGATAAAAAATTCGTCTTATTGGCTTGAAAATTCAACTAATTTGGTAGAAATTAAAAATTAAATTTTCTGTTGAGAATTCAACAATTTGATTGGATTTTTGTTTGAAAATTAATTTTTTTAAACTGAAAATTTAATTATTCCAGTTTTGGTTAAAAATTCAACAATTTTGTTAAAAATTCATCCTTTTTCATTGAAAATTCATCTTCTTTAGTTGAAAATTTAATTTTTTGGTTGAAAATGTAATTATTTTGATGAAAATTCAGAATTTTGTTTAAATTTATCCTTTTTGGTAAAAAATTCGTGTTTTTGTTTGAAAAATAATTTTTTTCAACTGAAAATTTAATTATTCCATTTTTGGTTAAAAATTCATGTTGATGAAAATTACAAAATTTAAACAAGGTAATTCAACAATGTAAAAAGTTCAACTGTTTGGTTAAAAATTAAATGTTCTGTTGGAAATTCATAAATTTGGTTGAAAATATTGTTTTTTTTTGGTGGAAAATTAATTATTTTTTTAAATGAAAATTTAATTATCCTATTTTTGGTTGAAAATTCATTCTTTTTCGTTGAAAATTCAACTATTGTGATAGAAAGTTCATCTATATGGTTAAAAATCAAATTTTCTGTTGAGAATTCAACAATTTGATTAAAAAAAAAATATATATTTTTTAATTAATTTTTTTTTACTGAAAATTTAACTATCCTATTTTTCGTTGAAAAGTCTTCTATTATATTTTTCCATGAGAATTCATCTTTTTTGGTTAAAATTTTTATTATTCGGTTAAAAATTTAATTATTTTGATAAAAATTCAAGACTTTTGTTTAAAGTTATTCTTTTTGCTTGAAAATTCGACTTTCTGGCTTGAAAATTTAACTATTTTGGTAGAAAGTTCAACTATTTGATTAGAAATTAAATTTTCTGTTGAGAATTCATCAATTTGATTGAAAATATTGCTAGAAATTGGGTAGAAAATTCAACTATTTTGGGTAGAAAGTTCAACTATTTGGTTAAAAATTGAATTTTCTGTTGAGAATTCAACAATTTGATTGAAAATATAGTTTTTTTAGTTGAAAATTAATTTTTTTTTTTAAATGAAAATTTAACTTTTTTTGAAATTATTCAATTTATTTAATTTTTGGTTGGATGTTCATCGTTTTTGGTTGAAAATTCGTCTTTTTGGTTTGAAAATTAATTTTTTTTAACTGAAAATTTAACTATTCCATTTTTGGTAAAAACTTTTTGGTTGAAAATATAATTATTTGGACGAAAATTCAAGAATTTTGTTTAAAGTTATCCTTTTTGGTTCAAAAATTCCACGCTTTTAGTAGAAATTTAATTTTTTTGGTCAAATAAAATGAAAAACAAAATTATTTTTTATTGAAAATTGAGATATTTTTTACTTTAATCATCAACTACTTGGTTTAAAGTTGAACTCCTTCGTGAAAAGTTCTTTTTTTTTTATTGAAGATTCACCATTTTAATTGAAAATTCATGTCTGGTTGAAAATTGAAGTATTTTGTTTAAAAAATTTTTTTTTTCAAAAATTACTTTTTTTAACTAAAAGTTTAACTATTCTTTTTTGGTAGAAAAATTAATCTTCTTTTTTTTAGGCCGTGTCTAAACGTACGGACCTGGCAAAGGGAAGGGGGAGCTGGAAAATGAAAGGGGGCGTGGCTTGTGCCCGGACATATAGACACTACTTTTTTTTTGTAAAATTAATCTTCTTGGCTCAAAATTTATTTTTTAGATGAAAATTGAATTATTTTATTGAAAATTTAACTATTTTGTTGAAGTTTTTTTAAAAATAATTTTTGTTTAACTGAAAATTTAACTATTCCAGTTGAAGATTCATCATTTTAGTGGGAAATTCCTTTCTTTGGTTGAAGATCTAATGATTTTGTAGATTTTTTTTTCATTTGGAAATTAATTTTTTTTTACCCAAAATTTATCTGTTTTCATTTTTAGTTAAAACTTCAACTATTTGTTGTGAACATTTTTTGTTGAAAATCAATTTTTTTAACCAAATAGATGAAATTTTAATACAATTGTTGAATTTTCTACAAAAAAGACCAATTTTAAACTAAAATGATGAATCTTCAAGAAGAATTGTTAAATTTTCAATTAAAAAAATTAATTTTCAACTAAAAAAGAAAAAAAATCAACTTACATTATGAATCTTCAGAAAAACATTATTTTTTTAAACAGCGAATTTAATTTTCAGCCAAGAAAATTAATTTTCATTTTAAAGAATGAATTTTTAATCAAGAAGATTATTTTTCTACCAAAAAAGACAAATTCTCAACCAACTAGTTAAATTTTCAACCAAAAAATATGAATTTTCAAAGATAAATATAATAGAAGATATTTAAACTAACAAAATATTCTTAATTTTGGATTTAAAAAAATTGAATTTAACCAAAAAATACGATTTTTCAACGCAATAGTTGAATCCTCAAGAAAAGCAGATTAATTTTCAACCAGTTTCATTTTTAACAAAAAAAAAAATTTCAAACCAAAAGGACGAATACAGAAAAAAAGAGTTAAATTTTTAGTTAAAAATTAATTTTCAAATAAAAAAGAAAATTTTTTGTACAAAATAGTTCAATTTTCAACTAAAATAACGAATCTTCATTAAAAAAAATTAATAAAAGAGTTCAACTTTCAACCAAGGAGTTGCATTTTCAAACAATTTCAACAAACAAAAAAACAAAAAATTAAATTCTCAATTTTTCACCAATAACAAATAAATTTTTAAAAAATTATGAATTTTCCACGAGTGATTAATCTTCAACTAAAATAATGATTCAACTGGAATAGTGAAATTTTAAACAAAAAATATGAATTTTCCACTGAAAAGATTAATTTTTTACAAAAAAAGAACGAATTTTCAACCAAATTAATTAATTTTCCAATAAAAAGCTAAACGTTTAACTATAATGATTGAATAGTTAAATTTTCAGTTACAGAATTAATTTTCAACCAAAAAACAATAACAAATTTTCAACTCAAAAAGATCAGTGTTTAACTCAAATGATCGCACAATTAAATTTTCATACAAAAAAATAGTTTTTAACCAAAAAAAAGTTCAACTTTTGACCAAGAACAAGTGCATTAAAAAAATTTATGAATTTTTAATAAAAATAAATAAATTGTCAATAAAATAAATAAATTTTCAATTTTTCACCACAAACAAGTGAATTATAAAAAAGTTGAATTTGCAATCAAAGTGATAAATCTTCAACTAAAATAATGCATTTTTAACTGGAATAGTTAAATTTTAAAGCAAAAGGATGAATTTCTAACAAAGAAGATCAATTTTTTACAAAAAAGTAGAAATTCCAACAGAATAAATTAATTTTCAACTAAAAAAGATCAATGTTTAACTAAAATAATGGAATAGTTCAATTTTCCGTTAAAAAATTAATTTTCAATTTTTTACCACAAAAAAATGAATTTAAAAAAAAATGTTGAATTTAAAATAATGAATTTTGAACTCAAATAGTTAAATTTTCAACCAAAAAGATGAATTTCCAACAAAGGAGATTAATTTATTTACAAAAAAGGCGAATTTTCAACAAAATAAATTAATTTTCAATTAAAAAAGATCAATGCTTAATTAAAATGATGGAAGTTAAATTTTCAGTTGAAAAATTATTTTTTAACCAAAAAAAAAACAGAAATTTTCAACTAAATAAATAAAATTTTCACCACAAACAAATGAATTATGAAAAAATTATTGAATTTTCAACCAAAGTGACAAATCTTCAACTAAAATAATTATTCTTTAACTGGAATAGCTAAATTTTATACCAAAAAGATTAATTTTTCACGAAAAAGTCTAATTTTCAACAAAATAAATGAATTTTCAATTGTTCACTAAGAACAAACAATTAAAAAAAAAATTGTTGAATTTTGAACCAAAGTGATAAATCTTCATCTAAAATAATAAATTTTGAATTGGAATAGTTAAATTTTTAACCAAAAAGATCAATTTCCAACAAAGAAGATTAATTTTTCACCAAAAAGTAGAAATGTCAACAAAATACATTAATTTTAAACTAAAAAAGATCAATGTTTAACCAAAATGATGGAATAGTTCAATTTTCCGTCTAAAAATTAATTTTCAATTTTTTACCACAAACAAATGAATTTAAAAAAAAATGTTGAATTTAAAGTAATGAATTTTGAACTAAAATAGTTAAATTTTCAACCAAAAAGATGAATTTTCAACAAATAAGATTAATTTCTTTACAAAAAGGCGAATTTTCAACAAAATAAATTAATTTTCAACTAAAAAAGATCAATGCTTAATTAAAATGATGGAAGTTAAATTTTCAGTTGAAAAATTATTTTTTATCAAAAAAAAAACCAGAAATTTTCAACTAAATAAATAAAATTTTCACCACAAACAAATGAATTATGAAAAAATTATTGAATTTTCAACCAAAGTGACAAATCTTCAACTAAAATAATTATTCTTTAACTGGAATAGTTAAATTTTAAACCAAAAAGATGAATTTCCAACAAAGAAGATTAATTTATTTGCAAAAAAGACGAATTTTCAACTAAATTAATTAATTTTCAACTAAAGAAGATCAATGTTTAACTAAAATGACGGAATAGTTAATTTTTCAGTTGAAAATTTCATTTTCAACCAAAAAAAAAAAAACAAATTTTCAACAAAATGAAGAAATTTTCAATTTTTTACCAAGAACAAACGAATTAAGAAAAATTGTTGAATTTTCAACCAACTTGATAAATTTTGGACTAAAATAATGAATCTTGAACTGGAATAGTTAAATTTTCAAACCAAAAAGATTAATTTCCAATAAAAAAGATAAAAAATTTTACAAAAAATTCGAATTTTCAACAAAATAAATTAATTTTCAACTAAAAAAGAACAAGGTTTAACTAAAATGATGGAATAGTTAAATTTTCAGTTAAAAAATTAATTTTCAATTTTTTACCACAAACAAATCAATTATAAAAAAATTGTTGAATTTTCAACCAAAGTGATAAATCTTCAACTAAAATAATTAATCTTGAACTGGAATAGTTAAATTTTCAACCAAAAAGATGAATTTACAACAAAGAAGATTATTTTTTTAGAAAAGGTCAAATTTTCAAAAAAAAAAAATTAATTTTCAACTAAGAAAGATCAATGTTTAATTAAAATGATATAGTTAAATTTTCAGTTAAAAAATTAATTTTCAATTTTTTTCCACAAACAAATGAATTTAAAAAAATGGTTGAATTGAAAATAATGAATCTTGAACTTGAATAGTTAAATTTTCAGCCAAAAATGAATTTCCAACAAAGAAGATTAATTTTTTTACAAAAAAGACGTATTTTCAACAAAATAAATTAATTTTCAACTAAAAAAGATCAATGTTTAACTAAAATTATGGAAAAGTTAAATTTTCAGTTAAAAAATTAGTTTTCAATTTTTTAACACAAACAAATGAATTAAAAAAAATTGTGGAATTTAAAATAATGAATCTTCAACTGTAATAGTTAAATTTTCAGCCAAAAAGATGAATTTCCAACAAAGAAGATTAATTTCTTGACAAAAAAGACGAATTTTCAACAAAATAAATTAATATTCCAATAAAAAAAATCAATGTTTAACTAAAATGATGGAATAGTTAAATTTTCAGTTAAAACATTAATTTTCATTTGTTTACAAATAATTTATAAAAAAATTGTTAAATTTTCAACCAAAGTGATAAATATTCAACTAATTTTAACTGGAATAGTTAAATTTTAAATAAAAAACATGAATTTCCAACAAAGAAGATTAATTTCTTGACAAAAAAGGCGAATTTTCAACAAAATCAATTAATTTTTAATTAAAAAAGATCAATGTTTAACTAAAATGATGGATTAGTTAAATTTTCAGTTAAAAAATTTATTTTCAACCAAAAAAAAAACAAATTTTCAACAAAATAAATAAATTCTCAATTTTTTATCACAAACAAATGAATTAAAGAAAATTTGTTGAATTTAAAATAATGAATCTTGAACTTGAATAGTTAAATTTTCAGCCAAAAATGAATTTCCAACAAAGAAGATCATTTTCTTTACAAAAAGACGAATTTTCAACTAAAAAAGATCAATGTTTAACTAAAATGATGGAATTGTTAAATTTTCAGTTCAAAAATTAGTTTTCAATTTTTTAACACAAACAAATGAATTTAAAAAAAAATTGTTGAATTTAAAATAATGAATCTTCAACTGAAATAGTTAAATTTTCAACCAAAAAGATGAATTTACAACAAAGAAGATTAATTCTTTAGAAAAAAGACGAATTTTCAAAAAAATAAATTAATTTTCAACTAAAAAAGACCAATGTTTGACTAAAATGATGAATTTTCAACCAATAGGATTAATTTTCTACAAAAAGACGAATTTTCAACTAAATAAATTAATTTTCAACTGAAAAAGATCAATGTTTAACTAAAATGATGGAATAGTTAAATTTTCAGATAAAAAATTAATTTTCATTCAACAAAGAAGATTAATTTTTTACAAAAAAGTCGAATTTCCAATAAAATAAATTAATTTTCAACTAAAAAAGATAAATGTTTAATTAAAATGACAAAATAGTTCAATTTTCAGTTAAAAAATTTTTTTTTAATAAAAAAAACAAACAAATTTTCAACAAAATAAATAAATTTTCAATTTTTTACCACAAGCAAATGAATTTAAAAAAATGGTTGAATTCGAAATAATGAATCTTGAACTGAAATAGTTAAATTTTCAACCAAAAAGATGAATTTACAACAAAGAAAATTAATTCTTTAGCAAAAAGACAAATTTTCAACAAAATAAATTAATTTTCAACTGAAAAAGATCAATGTTTAACTAAAATGATGGAATAGTTAAATTTTCAGTTAAAAAATTAATTTTCATTCAACAAAGAAGATTAATTTTTTACAAAAAAGTCAAATTTTCAACAAAATAAATTAATTTTCAAGTAAAAAAGATGAATGTTTAATTAAAATGACAGAATAGTTAAATTTTCAGTTAAAAAATTTATTTTCAAAAAGAAAAAACAAATTTTCAACAAAATAAATAAATTTTCAATTTTTTACCGCAAACAAATGAATTTAAAAAAATTTTTGAATTTGAAATAATGAATCTTGAACTGAAATAGTTAAATTTTCAACCAAAAAGATGAATTCCCAACAAAGAAGATTAATTCTTTAGAAAAAAACAAAATAAATTAATTTTCATTTCAAAAAGATCAATTTTGGACAAAAATTATGGAACAGGTGAATTTTTACTTAAAAAAAACAACGAATTTTCAACAAAATATAGTTTAACTTTGAACCAAGTAGTTTAATTTTCACCGAAAAAGATGAATTCTCAACAAAAAATGTAAATATGATATGAAAAAAGAATTGTTTAAAAAATGGAAAACGAGCTGAATTAATTTTTCTGAAAAGAAAAAAAATCTTCGGTTAATGTTTCGCATAAATTTGTGATATGTGAGAGGACGAAAAATGATGAAAATCGCGAAAAAGATGTTCTCCAAGGCGGTTTTGGAGCACCCTATCGCACAGCCCTGCACTAGCCCCCCACTCCAACCTTGTCCCGCTATACGGACCAAGTTCCTTGTTTGCCAGCACAAAATCCAATAGTTCGCCGTGTACCTCGCTCGCGTCAGTGAGCAAAACCAGTATGAGTTTCGCATTTGATTTTTTGAGAAAGCGCGGTGGCGAGCCCTTTTGCGAAATTATGCTTGTGCATCCCATCATCCAGTGTCACAGTCTACGTCTCTCGTAATGTGCCCTCACTTGTGCTGAAAAAGAAAAAAAACACCCAGAGAAGCCTCGCATCGTTCAATCGTCCGCGGGTACCGGGGGTACGTCCAATTTTTTCCATCGCACCAGACTCAATTCACTCTTAAAACTTGAAAACCTCGTTTCTCACCAGTCCCCAATCCCCAAAAACCTGCCTGCCTTCCTTCCTTCCTTTTCCCCTGCCTCGTGAGCCTCGTGATTTTTGCACCAACTGCGTTTTTTTACACGCCAGGAACAGGAACGCTCCTAAAACGTTGCTGGAAGAGTGCGGGAAAAGTGTAAGTGATTATTAATTATATTAGAAAAATGCGAAAACTAAAGTACCGATTCCGCCGAACCCCCCAGCTCGAAGTGACTCTAGTGCTCTACCTCCTCTCCGTCGGCGCCGACAGGAAATTCGAGCAAAGTTCCTCCTTTCCCGAAATCGAGTCGAAAACGTGCCGTTTTTTATTTATCTGGAATATTGCGCAACTTTTGAGACCGGAGGGAGAGTCCTCGAGGGATCCGGGGATCTGAAACTGAAGCCGAGCGCGTCCATCCCAGCTGTGCTCGACCCGAGTGTAAAGTGTTCGCTCTCGGTTTTCTTGGTGACAGTGGCCTGGCCTCTCTTTTTTTATTCCGAATGAAAAAATTCCCCCCAAAATCCGCGGAAACTCTCGACCCGGAAAAATCCGAAGAAAACTTTCCCAGCTTCCCTGATTGATTTTCTTTATTCTCTCTCGAAAATATCTCGCCGAGATTCAAATTCTCATTTACAAAATGTTTTCTCTGTTTACGTCCTGAGTCACTTTATCCTTTCTAACGCTCGAGTCTTTTTAAGTTTTGTGCGCCTCCGCACGGCTGATTCTCGTACAGATTCCTGCCACTTTAACCTCGGTTTTATCGGAAGGCATTTTCGCTCCGGAAAACGAAACACAACTGAAAAGTTGCGTTTCAGTTTTGAAAGCCCGTCCCGCGAAGGCATGGCGGCGATAATTATTCTTTTTATCAAGAAAGTTATGCACTGTTTTCCCCCCTTCGAGAAAATGTATTTGTGTGAGCAAATGTGTGTATCAATGTCCTCTATAAATGTGCCTGTGTGTGTGTGTGTTTGCGTCTAGTGTGAATCGGCCCGCAACGTTGAACGAAATTACGAGTTGAGTTTGCGATCGAGTCGATGCGATGTTTGAGTTTCGAGAAAGAAAATTCAAATTTTCAATCATTTCCTGCAGGCATGAGCGAGTTGAGACCCGATTTGGATATTTCAGGCGATTCGCGCAATTTCTGATGACGATGCTCGTTTATGTAGCTGGGGACAAACTCCGGTATAACTTAACCTTATTTCTCGATTCTAGACCAGTTTCTTTCTAATTTCGAGTGATTCGCACTTTCCTATTAATTTTTATTTTAACGATTTTTTAGCCTCTTTCGACTTTTCAGATTGTGAGGTTAGGACACTTTTTCGTCAGAATTAAGTCTATTCTGACATGTGTGGCTGTTTTACTATTTACTAAAACCACTCCCCTTCGAGTGGATAATCAAAATTGTAAATATAACCATAAATATAAAATAAAATAATGAATCTTGAACTACAAAAAAAAGAATTTTCAACTAAATAAATTAATTTTAAACTAAAAAAGATCAATGTTTAACTAAAATGATGAAATAGTTCATTCATTAGTTGAAAAATTAATTTTCACCCAAACAAACAAACAAATTTTCAACAAAATAAATAAATTTTCAATTTTCCACCACAAACAAGTGAGTTATAAAAAAGTTGTTGAATTTTCAACTAACATAATGAATTTTGAACTAGAATAGTTAAATTTTAAAGCGAGAAGATG
>CAKNYM010051897.1:133702-148130 GCA_932195095.1 Andricus curvator | reverse complement strand
ATTAATTTTCACCCAAACAAACAAATTTTCAACAAAATAAATAAATTTGAAATATGTTACTACAAGCAAATGTATTTAAAAACAAGTTGAATTTTCAACCAAAGTGATAAATCTTCAACTACTTTCAACTGGAATAGTTAAATTTTCAACCAAAAAGATGAATTTCCAACAATAAAAATTAATTTTTTATAAAAAAGACTAATTTTTGACAAAATAAATTAGTTTTCAACTAAAAAAGATCAATGTTTAACTAAAATGATCGAATAGTTAAATTTTCAGTTAAAAAATTTATTTTTAATAAAAAACAAACAACAAATTTTCAACAAAATAAATCAATTTTAAATTTTTCACCACAAACAAATAAATTCAAAACAAAATGGTTGAATGTAAAATAATGAATCTTCAACTGGAATAGTTAAATTTTAAACTAGAAAGATGAATTTCCAACAAAAAAGATTAATTTTTTACAAAAAAGTCGAATTTTCAACAAAATAAATTAATTTTCAACTAAAAAAGACGAATGGTTAATTAAAATGACAGAATAGTTAAATTTTCAGCTAAAAAATTGATTTTGAACAAAAAAACAACAAGTTTTCAACAAAATAAATGAACTTTCAATTTTTCACCACAAACAAATGAATTAAAAAATAATTTTGTCTTTAAAATAATGAATCTTGAACTGGAATAGTTACATTTTTAACAAAAAAGATTAATTTCTTTACAAAAAGGCGAATTTTCAACAAAATAAATTAATTTTCAGCTAAAAAGATCAATGTTTAACTAAAATGATGGAATAGTTAATTTTTCAGTTGAAAAACTAATCTGCACCCAAACAAACAACTTTTCAACAAAATAAATAAATTTTAAATTTGTTACTACAAACAAATGTATTTTTTATAAAAAAGACGAATTTTCAACAAAATAAATTAATTTTCAACTGAAAAATATCAATGTTTAACTAAAATGATGAATTTTCAACCAATAGGATTAATTTTCTTCAAAAAGACGAATTTTCAACAAAATAATGGAATAGTTAAAATTTAAGGTAAAACATTAATTTTCAACAAAGTAAATAAATTTTCAATTAAAGTGATAAATCTTCAACTAAAATAATGAATTTTGAACTGGAATAGTTACATTTTAAAGAAAAGGATGAATTTCTAACAAAGGAGATTAATTTCTTTACCAAAAAGTCTAATTTTGAACTAAATTAATTAATTTTGAACTAAAAAGATCAATATTTAACTAAAATAATGAGATAAATAAATATTCAGTTAAAAATTAATTTTCAACCAGAAAAAAAACAACAAATTTTCAATTTTTCATCTTTAACTGGAATAGTTAAATTTTATACCAAAAATATGAATTTCCAACAATGAAAATTAATTTTGTACAAAAAAGTCGAATTTTCAACAAAATAAATTAGTTTTCAACTAAAAAAAACAACAAATTTTAAACAAAATAAATGAATTTTCAATTTTTCACCACAAACAAATGAATACAAAAAAATTGTTGAATTTAAAATAATTAATCTTGAACTGGAATAGTTAAATTTTTAACCAAAAAGACTAATTTCTTTACGAAAAGGCGAATTTTCAACTGAAAAAGATCAATGTTTAAATTAAATGTGATCAATGTTAAATTTTCAGTTAAAAAATTAATTTTCAACCCAAAAAAACCACAAATTTTCAACAAAATAAATAAAATTTTCACCACAAACCAATGAATTATAAAAAAATTGTTGAATTTTCAACCGAAGTGGTAAATCTTCAACTAAAATAATGAATTTTGAACTGGAATAGTTACATTTTAAACCCAAAAGATGAATTTCCAACAAAAAAGATTAATTTTTTACAAAAAAGTCGAATTTTCAACAAAATAAATTAATTTTCAACTAAAAAAGACGAATGGTTAATTAAAATGACAGAATAGTTAAATTTCCAGTTAAAAAATTTATTTTCAACAAAAAAAAACAAGTTTTCAACAAAATATATCAATTTTCAATTTTTCACCACAAACAAATGAATTCGAAAAAAAATTGTTGAATTAAAAATAATTAATCTTGAAATTAAATAATGAATCTTCAACTGAAATAGTATAAAATTTTAAACCAAAACCCTGAATTTTCAACTAAAATGATGAATCTTCAACTGGAATAGTAAAATTTTCAACCAAAAAAGATCAATATTTAACTAAAAGGAAATAGTTAATTTTTCAATTGAAAAGTTAATTTTCAACCAAAAAAAAACAACAAATTTTCAACAAAATGAAGAAATTTTCAGTTGTTGACTAAGAACAAACGAATTCAAAAAATAATTGTTGAATCTTCCCCAAGAAGGAGAATTTTCAGCTAAAAAAAATCAATGTTTAACTAAAATGATGAAATAGTTAATTTAAAAAAAAATTAATTTTGACCCAAACAAACAAAATTTTCAATAAAATAAATAAATTTTAAATTTGTTGCCACAAGCAAATGTATTAAAAATAAAAAAGTTGAATTTTCAACCAAAGTGATAAATCTTCAACTAATTTTAACTGGAATAGTTAAATGTTCAACCAAAGAGATGAATTTCCACCAATAAAGATGAATTTTTTACAAAAAAGACGAATTTTTGACAAAATAAATTAATCTTTAACTAAAAATATCAATGTTTAACTAAAATGATCGAATAGTTAAATTTTCAGCTAAAAAATTTTTTTTGAACAAAAAAAAACAATTTTTCAACAAAATAAATAAATTTTCAATTTTTCACCACAAACAAATGAATTCCAAAAAATTGTTGAATTTAAAATAATTAATCTTGAACTTAAATAATGAATCTTCAACTGAAATAGTATACAATTTTAAAACCAAAACGCTGAATTTTCAACTAAAATGATGAATCTTCAACTAGAATAGTAGAATTTTCAACTAAATAAAATAATTTTCAACTAAAAAAGATCAATATTTAACTAAAATGAAATAGTTAATTTTTCAGTTGGAAAGTTAATTTTAAACCAAAAAAAAAAAAAAAAAAAAAATTCAACAAAATGAAGAAATTTTCAATTGTTCACTAAGAAAAAACGAATTAAAAAAATAATTGTTGAATTTTCAACCAGAGTGATGACCAAAAACTAATTTGCAACAACAAAGATTAATCTCTTATAAAAAAAGACGAATTTTGGACAAAATAAATTAATTTTCAACTGAAAAAGGTCAATGTTTAATTAAAATGATGAATTTTCAACCAATGGGATTAATTTTCTTCAAAAAGACGAATTTTTAACAAAATAATAGTATAGTTAAATTTTCAACCAACAAAAAACAACACATTTTCAATTTTTCACCACAACCAAATGAATTATAAAAAAATTGTTGAATTTTCAACCAAAGTAACAAATCTTCAACTGAAATAATGAATTTTGAACTGGAATAGTTAAATTTTTAACCAAAAAGATGAATTTCCAACAAAGAAGATTGTTTTTTTAGAAAAAAGTCGAATTTTCAACAAAATAAGTTAATTTTCAACTAAAAAGATCAATGTTTAACTAAAATGATGGAATAGTTGAATTTTCAGTTAAAAAAATAATTTTCGACCAAAAAAAACAATAAATTTTCAACAAAATAAATAAATTTTCAATTTTCCACCACAAACAAGTGAATTATAAAAAAGTTGTTGAATTTTCAACCAAAGTGATCAATCTTCAACTGAAATAATGAATTATGAACTGGGATAGTTAAATTTTAAAGCAAAAAGATGAATTTCTAGAAAAGATCAATTTTTTACAAAAAGTTGAATTTTCAAACAAAATAAATTAATTTTTAACTAAAAAAAAATAAATGTTTAACTAAAATAATGGAATAGTTAAAGTTTCAGTTAAAAAATTAATTTTCAACAAAAAAAAAAACAAATTTCCAACATCAAGAAGAAACAAGTTTAAAAAAATTGTTGAATTTTCAACAAAAGTTATCAATCTTCAACTAAAATAATTAATCTTTAACTGGAATAGTTAAATTTTATACCAAAAAGATGAATTTCCAACAATGAAGATTAATTTTTTTTACAAAAAAGACGAATTTTCAACCAAAAAAAGATCAGTGTTTAACTAAAATGATGAATTTTCAACCAATAGGATTAATTTTCTACAAAAAGACGAATTTTCAACTAAATAAACTTATTTTCCAATAAAAAAGATTAATGTTTAACTAAAATAATGGATTAGTTAAATTTTCAGTTAAGAAATAATTAACCTTAACCTTATTTCTCGATTGTAGTCCAGTTTTGTTCTAATTTCGAGTGGTTCGCACTTGCCTATTAATTTTTATTTTAACGATTTTTTATCCTCTTTGGACTTTTCAGATTGTTAGGTTAGGACAATTTTTTTTGGTCAGAATCAAGTCTATTTCGACATGTATACCATTTTTTAGAGCGATTTTACTATTTACAAAACTCACTCCCCTTCGAGTGGATAATCAAAATCGTAAATATAACCATAAAAATCCTTGGAAGTCAACCAATTTATGGTTTTTAGTGAAAACAGTTGGAAACATTACAGAATTTTAATGTTGTTTTATGTGGAAAAAAGTGGCCAAGTGGTAATTTTTCTCTTTTCAATTACTTGTTTCAATTTCTTCTATCTAATCTTTTAAAAGTAGTTTTTTCAATTATTTTAAACGTAATAGCTCTTCCTCTTTCAATATTTCTTTCATTTTTGTTTGGTAATACATATTATGTAAATCAACTTAATATTCCTTGACGTAAAATATTTATTTCCTGTGCAGCTTGTTTTTTTCCTGAGAAATAAACAGAAATGTCATCTTTTTTCAGTACTTTAAAAATATTGTTTTTTAGCATTGCAATTCGGATCTCTGAAAAAAATTGCAATGATTTTTATAATTGAAAGGATCAGTCATGTCTTATGAATGAAAAAACATTTTTTTTTATTAAAAAAATGTACAACTTGTGAAGATTAATTATTTTACCAATAGTTTTTGTAAATGAATTTTTGCTTGTTATCGCTTTTTCCAATTTTTGAAAAATGGTTGAATTTTAAAAAATCATGGCTTTTTTGCGAGGGAAAACATTCTCTACAACTTTGAAAATAATAAGTAAATAATCTTCAAATATCGTTATTTGTTATAAAAATTGTTTTAATGATTTCAGCCATAAAAAATTTACTTCCAAAATTAGAAACAGTAAAGTTCTAGAAAATGCTTTCCCCGAAAAAATAAACCTTTTATTAAAGCTCAACCATTTTTCAAAAATTGGTAAGAAGTGATAGGAAAAAATCAAGTTGCAAAAAAGACTGTTAAAATAAATGTTTTTTGTGAGTTTTGACATTTTTTCATTAAAAATATTTCATTCAAATTAGTTGTATTCAAAATATTATAGAAGAAAGTAAATAATTTATAATAACTATTATAGAAATATATTACAGTTAAAATAATGAAAGTCTTGAAACTTTTATCATGTTTCTTTGCGAAATTTGCGAGCAATTTTTCCAATTTTTCCTTTGATGGAAAGTACATTTATTTAAGTAAGTTGAACAGATGATACAATTTGTATTTCTTATGTTGTGAATGTTTTCAGATAAGCAGTCGTAGAATTAATTTTATTTTTTTACTCCGTTCAGAATAAAAGAAAAATTAGACAAATAATTTTCTACAAAAAAAAACGGAATTTTCATCCAAACACGAGCGAATATTAAAAAACTAATTAAATTTTCAACCAAAGAGATGAATTTTCAATTAAAATTATGAATCTTCAACACACATTTAATTAATTTTTAATAAAGTAGTTCAATCAAGTAGTTAAATTTTCAACTGAAAAAAAGGAATTATCAGCAAATAGTGTAATACTTGATGTTTCAACTAAAAAAGATTTTAATTTTAAATCAAAAACTGAATTCAACAAAAAAAAGATTAAATTTCTACCAAAAAGGAATTATTTTCAACCAAAAAGATTAATTTCCCACCGAAAAAAACGAGTTTTCTACCAAAATACATCAATTTTAAATGTAAAAAAGATCAATTTTCAACCAAAAATGGAATAGTTAAATCGTCATTTAAAAATATTAATTTTTCACAACAAAAGAATCTTAAAAAAAAAATATTCAACCGAGAAAGGATGAATTCTCAACGAAAAGTGTAATAATCGATTTTTGAACCAAAAAAGATTTTAATTTTAAAACAAAAAAAGATTAAATTTCAGCTAAACTGTTACATTTTTGACCAAAAAAATTAAATTTCTACCAAAAAATAATTATTTTCAACCAAAAAGTTTAATTTTCTAGCAAAAGCAAAACGGATTTTCTACTAAATTACATGAATTTTCAAATTTTAAAAGGATACATTTCAACAAGAAATGCAATAGTTAAATTTTCAGTTAAACAAAATGAATTTTTAACCAAAAAATATTAATTTCTATACAAAAACATTAATTTTATACCCAAAAGGACGAATTTTTGAACGTTAAATGGAATGGATAAATTTTCAGTGAAGACAATTAATTCTCAGCCAAAAAATGAGGTTTTTGCAAAATGGTTCTATTTTAAACTAAAGAGATGAATTTTTAACTAAAATTATGAATCTTCAATTAAAAAAGATATATTTTCAACCAATATTTGAATAGTTAAATTTCCAGTTGAACCAAAATATTAATTTTTCACTAAAAGCAAAGAAATTTAAAAAATAAAAATAAATTTTGAACCGAAAAAGGATGAATTTCAAACAAAAATTGTAATAGTCGATACTTCAACCAAAAAATATTTTAATTTTAAATAAAAAACAGTTGAATTTAACTAAAAAAGACGAACTTTCAACATGATTGAATCGTCCAAACTGTTATTTTACTAAAATACATGAATTTTCAATTTAAAAAACATACATTTTCAACTAAAAATGGAATAGTTAAATTTTCAAAAATTAATATTGAATCAAAAAAATTATTAAATTTTCAACTGAAGAGATGAATTTTCAACAAAAATTATGAATCTTCAACTAAAATGAATGATCTTCAACTAAAAGAAGAAAAATTTAACAAAGTAATGCAAATTTCAACCAAGTAGTTGAATTTTTATCCAAAAAGTATTTTAATTTTAAATAAAAGGCAACTGAATTTAGCCAAAAACATTAATTTTCTACCCAAAAGACGAATTTTCAACAAAATAAATAAGTTTTCAACTGAAAAAGATCAATTTCCAACCAAAATGGAATATTTTTATTTTTAGTAAAAAAAATTAATGTTAAGCAAAAAAACAAGGAATTTTCAATAACAAATATTTTTATTTTAAACAAAAAACAGTTGAATTCAATAAAAATACGAATTTTTAAACAAAAATGGTATATTTACGTTTTCAGTAAAAAAAATTAATTAAAAAAAAAACTAATTTTCAACCAACAATATTTCAATTTTAAATAAAAAAGATTTGAATTCAAGAAAAAAGATGAATTTTCAAAAAAATAGTTGCGTCCTCAACCAACAGATTAATTTTTAAGCAAGCAGTTGCATTTTTAACCATAAAAGATGAAATTTCTACCAAATTGTTGAATTTTCAAAACAAAAATTGGAATTTTCTACCAGTCATTGAATTTTCGACCTGAATAGTTGAAATTTTCTACCTAAAAACATGAATTTTCAACAAAACAGTTCTAGTTTTAACCAAAAAGGATAACATTTGTTAAATTTCTATCAAAAGAATTAAATTTGCAACCAAACAGTTACATTTTTAACTAAAAAAGATAAAATTTCTAACCAAAGAGATGAAATTTCGTTCAATAGAGATAAATTTTAAAACCAAAAAGACGAATTTTCAGCTTGAAAAAATAAATTTTTTACCAAAACTGGAATAGCTAAATTTTTAGTTGAAAAAGTTAATTTTAACCATAAAAAATGAATTTTCAACGAGAAACATTAATTTTCAACAAAGTAATTGAACTTTTATCCGAATATTTGAATTTTCAGCCAAAAAATAATTCATGATAAAATCTCAAAAAAAATGTAATAGCTGATATTTCCACCGATAAATATTTTAATTTTAGATTAATAACAGTTAAATTCAACAAAAAAAAGAACATATTTTCAACAAAATAGTTCAATTTGTAACCAAATATATAAATTTTCAATTGCAATACTGAATTTTCAACCAAAAAAATTAATTTTCAACGAAAAATGTAATGGTTGTTATTTCTACCATTTTTTTTTAAATTTGAAATAAAAAACATTTGGATTCAGCCAAAAAATTCGAATTACACGTGTTGAATAATTTGAATAGAGTCTACAATTTGTATTTGTTATTTTATGAAAGTTTTATGATAAACAATCCTCGAATTAATGTTATTATTGGACTCCATTGAGAATTTCTTGGACGCTATTGATATTTCTCTTAATTATTTTATTTATATTTTCTATTTTAATTTTATCTTGGTGTTTCTCGCTTTGTATTTCTTTATAATTTAATCACCACTTGGCCTCTCTCGTTCCAGCTAATTAACTGATTTAATAATGTTTAAATAATGACTTCTGAGTTTAATGAGTTTAATTTTTCTTTTCCAGCATTTCCGATGTGATTTGAGATGAAACGTGTTCGTGGGGTGGACGAGGTAGATTTGCTAGCGACAGCAATTACATTGAAGCCCTCCACGGTTGGCGGTGGAGCGGTTTTAGGAAGCGGGGGGGCTAACCTGGACTATCATAATTCGAGCGGTGGAATTGGAATTGGAGTCATATCTGGTCAAGCAGTCAGACCTATCACGTCGAAAGAAATGCCAGGAAGCATTCAATTCGGGACTGCCCAAGCTCAGCAGCAATACACAGGTGCAATTGTTGTGCCAACTGCAGCTCCTTCCCCCGTCAAGGTATCCAACCTTTCATCAAACAAACCAAACAAGAACATAAACGCAAAAAGAAACACCGCATAACATCAGTATAATAATCAGGATAAAATTCAACTATTCCAGTTGAAGATTCATCATTTATACTTGAAAATTCATCAGTTTGGTTGAAAATTGACCTTTCCTTGTTCAAAATTCAACAACTTGGATGAAAATTTGTCAGAAACAATCACAGGCCTCACAGACCGGCCCCTATATCCCCTAGTATACCCTATTTTTAAAATTTGGTCCCTATGGTACCCTATTTGCAGCCTATAATGGAACTTTAAAAAAATGTATAATAATATCAAAGCTTCCAAGAGTCAGGAATTTTGAAAAAAGTAGCAAATCAGAGAATTTCTGTAAGAAGTAACTGCAAAAAATAATCAGGGCTGCCACACAAATGAACTATAATGATCGAATCAAGATCTTTGTGTATATTTATATATATGAAGATCATTGTAGTGATGATACCAATATCCCGACACTACCGAGAAGTGCTGACCCTTCTCGGTGTGTGTTAGCACATTTTCCACCAAAAAAAAAAAAAAAAAAAAAAAGAGCTTTTAACTTGTAATATTTTAGGTAATTTAAAAATATTCCAGGGAATAATTAATTAAATTAATTTGAAGGGATCTCAAAGAACTTGAAATATTTCAGGATAATGTATTTTCTAGAATTTCGGAAGATATGAAACGATTTTACAGGACCTATAAGGTTTTAATATATTCTAAAAGATTTAACGGGATTTTATAAGGTTTCCAAAGAATTTCAATGATTTTAACCCTTTCAGTCACGCAATTCAAATGTTTATGGATTGCAATTGAAAATATTTCAAAATAATTTTATTAATTAAACTATATTTTTATGTTCTTTCAATACTAAAGTAACTAAAAATGCAAAAAATTTCAGGAATTTGAATGAAATATAAAAAAAATGAAGAGAAAAATAAAAAAAAATCAGGTAGCCTATATATAGGCTTCTGTGACTGAAATGGTTAAGGGATTTTAAAGCTCTCAAAGTATTTTAATACATTTTCCCGGATTTCTGGAAATATCATCATATAATTTCACGGGATTTTATAATATTTTTGTGGATTTCAAAGAATTTATTCACCAATGTGAGGTATTTCGTAGGGGTTTAAAGATTTGAACAGATTTGGAATTCACCCTGAATTCTTATTATTTATCCTGAGTTCTTTTAAATTCTTTTGAATTCTTCTAAATTCACTTTAATTCTTCTAGATGTACTCAATCCGTGTCAATTCAATGGATTTTGTTGAATTTTTAAAGTTTTTGTTTAATTGATTCAGAAGATCAATAGATAAAATGTTCAAAGAATTTGAAATATTTGATGGCATTTTCTCAAATTCCTTGGCATTTTAAAGAGCTTTAAAAAATGTCAAGGGTTTTTAACAGATTTTAAGGGATTTAAAATATGTTAGGTTAGGTCCTATAGTACCTATAGTCTTTTAATCTCGTCTTGAATTCTTAGGCATTTCATCAAATTCTTTTGATTCCCCTTGAATTTTTATAAGCTTATTTCAAAGTTACTGAAGTCAATGATGATTTTGATACCTATTTTTAAATTGTTTAATTCATTTCATTTTTTTTTAAATTCAACTTAAATTTAAAATAAAATAATGTGTTCATCGAATTCTTTTCTCGTTTACCTTAAATTTCTCTAAATTCATTCCAATTTTACGGAAATCAATAGAATTTTTTTGATTCAAAAAATGTTTCCAATTCTTTTGAACTTAACGTGAATTGTTTTGAAGTCTTATGAATTTATCCTGACTTGGAACAGGGAATTTTAGAAAATAGATATCATTTTTTTTTAGGACAGGGAGTTTCCGTAAAGAAATATAATTTCACTTGGAACAGGGCATTTTTTTACATGGAATGGGAATTTTTTGAAAGAATTATAATTCGGATTTAGAAGAAAGGAATTTAAAAGAATCCCTGTTCCAAGTCAGCATTTGTCACAATTTGAAAGTTCCTCTTCCAAATTTTAGATAAAGAAAGTACTTCAAGTAGTAACTATTTCAGTAGAAAATCCAACTATTTTTCTGAGCATCCTTTTTTTTTTGTTTGTTACGAATTAGGTTTTTAACAGACAATTTAACCGTTCTATTTTTGGTTGAAAGTGTTTTTTTTTTTTTTTTTGATGAAAATTCAAGTATTTTGTTGAAAATTGATATTTTTTATTTAGAAAATAAACTAGATGTTTGACAATGTATGTACTTTGTGAAAAATTCACCCTTTTTTTAGTATGAAATTAATCTTTATAGTTGAAAATTCATCTTTTTGGTTGAAAATTGATCTTTCTGGTTCAAAATTCAACAATTTGGATGAAAATTTGTCTTTTTCAATTGAAAATTCAACTATTTTGTTAAAAATCCACATGCTAAAAATTCAATTATTCCAATTAAATATTTATCATTTTAGTTGAAAATTCACCTTTTAGGTTTGAAATAAAATTACTTAAACTCTTTTGTTAAAAATTTTTTTCTTGTTAAAGATTCATCATTTTAATTAAAAATTAATTTCTTTGGCTGAAATATGAGCTATTTGGTTGAAAAATTGTTTTTTCTTTGGATGAAAAAGAATTTTTTTTGCCGAAAATTTGTTTATTTTTTGGTTGTAAAGTATTATTTATGTGAACTGAAAATGTAACTATTATTCCAGTTGAATAGTCCATAATTTTAGTTAAAAATTTATCTCTTTGGTTGAACATTCATTTTTGTTTGAAAAATGATCTTTTTTAGTTGAAGATTAATCTTTTTTGGTAGAAATTATACTTCTTGGTTGAAAATTCATCTCTTCAGTCAAAAATTCAACTATTCTAGTTGAAGATTCATCATTTAAGTTAAAAATTAATCTTTCTGGTTTAAAATTAAACTATTCCAGTTAAAGATTTACAATTTTAGTTGAAAATTCATCACTTTGTTTTTGAAAATATAACTTTTTTTTTTAAAGCTAGTTTTTTTGTTGAATTTTTAAGCCGTAAAGACGAATTTTCTACAAAACAGTTGAGTTTTCAATTAAAAAATATTTTAATAAGAAATAAAAGACGATTGGATTTTACCAACAAAAACGAGTTTTCAATCAAAGAGTTGAATTTTCAACAAAAAATATAATAGTTGATATTTCAACAAAGATTTTAGTAAAAAATAAACAGTCGGATTTAACCAACTAAAACGAGTTTTCAACAAAATATTTGAATCCTCAACTTGAACAGATTAATTTTCAACCAGTTGCATTTTTAACCAAAAAATTGATTTTCTACTAAAAAAGACGAATTTTCAACAAAATAAATAGATTTTCCTCCATAAAGTTCAATTTTATGCCAAAAATTTTAAATTTCGAGTTAAAAATACGAAATTTCTACGAAACAATTGAATTTTAAACCAAAAAAAGTTTATTCACAATCGAAACCGAAACAGGTTAATTTTCACAGAAAGCGATGAATTTTCTAACCAGAAAGATAAATATTCAACGAAATAGTTAAATTGAAAAAAAAATTGTGGTAGTCAAGATGGAACAAATTGTCAATTAAATTGTGAAATTTTGAAGTTCAGTTTTGAATCTAAATTTTAATGGCCGTAAAAAAATTCGGAATTAAATTACGTTCGCAAAATTCCGTGCGGGATTTTTAGGATAGAAACTTTATTTTTTTAATCAGCGTATTTCACTGAGTTTTCTACTCTATTCCAAAGATTTATAAGGATTGAAACGATTTTTTGTATAGCTTTAATGAATAAGTGCAATTTAATTTATGTTTAAGGGATATTAAATGATTTTTACGATTCCCAAATCAAAGATTTCAAGGGATTCGAAAGAATTGTAAGAGGTTTAAAAAAATTCCCAAAAAATTTGAAAGAATTTTGTAGGATTTCCAAAGATTTCGGGTATTTTTAGGGATTTCAAAGATTTTAAAGCATTTTATTGAATCTCCAAGGATTGCAAGGGAGTTGCAAGATTTCTAGAGATTTTAATGTTTTTTTTAGAGAAATTTAATAAAAGTCTTTAATTTATATTGAAGAATTTTTCAAAAAGCCTAGGGGAATTTTATCTTAGGTCTTCGCTGGACACCCTGAACTTAGGATTGTCAATTTAAAAAATAACAGGTTTGCTACGGGTCAGGGAATTTAAAAACGGTCAGGGAATTTTAATCATCTGACTCGTAATTATTTTATATTTATATACTTATTTTTCGAATACATTTTGCATTTACTTATCTGTTAATGATTAAAAATAACTCGGATAAGACTTCCATAATATTGACCACTATAATTCTGTTTAAATTCACTAATTTGCTGAATACGCCAGAAATGTGTTGAACTTACTATGTTAAATTCGCCGAAATACTGTAATTTTGTTAAAGTCACAAGAATTCTGTTATATTTAATAGAATTTTGTTAAGATAACTAGAATTGTTATTTAAAATTAACCAAAATTCTATTGAATTCGGTAGAAATATGTTAAATTCCATAGAAATTTCGTGAATTTACAAAAATTCGGTGAAATTCCGTAATAATTTGGTGAATTTACTGGAATTCTGCTTAAATCACAATAATTATTTTTAATTTGATTCTTTTTAATTTAATTATATGAAAATCACAAGAGTTCTGTTAAATTTAATTAAATTCTTTTAAGTTAACTAGATATCTTCTTTTTAGTTAACCAAAGTTCTGTTGAATTCATTAGAAAGATGTTAAATCTAGCAATTTTTGGTCAGTTTGCTAGAATTCTGTTAAAATCACAAGAATTCAGTTAAATTTAATGGCATTTTGTTAAGTTAACTAGAATTATTCTTTTTAATTAACCAAAATTTCGTTGAATTTATTCGAAATATGTTAAATTCCATAGACATTTTGTGAATTTATTAGAATTCTGTAAAATTCCGTAAAAATTTGGTGAATTTACTAGAATTTTGCTTAAATCACAATAATTATTTTAAATTTAATTCTTTTTAATTTAATTCTGGGAAATTCACAAGAATTCTGTTAAATTTAATTGAATTTCTTAAGTTGACTAGAATTCTTCTTTTTAATTAACTTTTTAATTTTTAATTTCTCTAAATTCATTCCAATTTTACGGAAATCACAAGAATTTTTTTTATTAAGAAAATGTTTCCAATACATTTGAATTCTTTTGAATTTAACGAATTATAATTCGGATTTAGAAGAAAGGAATTTAACAGAATCCCTGTTCCGAGTCAGAATTTGTCACAATTTGAAAGTTCCTTCTTCCAAATTTTACATGAAGAAAGTACTTCCAAGTATTTTTTAGAGTAGAAGTGGTATTTCAAAGAAGAACTATTGCTGAATTATAATATAAAATTTTGTTATATTATTCATTGCGAATTCATCTTTCTTTAGTTAAAAATTCAACTACTTGGTTAAAAGTTAAATTCTTTTGTTAAAAATAAATTTTTTAGGTTGAAGATTCATAATTTTCATTTAAAATTTATCTCTGGTTGTACATGTAACTACTTTGTTGAAAATCAATTTCTCTTTTTTTTTTGGTGAAAATTCAACTATTTAGTTGAAAATTGATATTTTGCATTTAAAAT
>CAKNYM010051897.1:122017-133692 GCA_932195095.1 Andricus curvator | reverse complement strand
AATTAATCTTCTTGTTTAAAAATTCATCTTTTTGGTTGAAAATTCAAGTTTTCCAGTTAAATGTTAATTATTTTAGTTGAAATTTCATCTTTTTGGTTGAAAATTTAACTATTCCAGTTGAAGATTCATAATTTTATTTGAAAATTTATCACTTTGGTTGAAAATTGAACTACTTTGTTGAAAATCCGTTTTTTTTTTGTTGAAAATTAATGTTTTCGACTGAGAGTTTAACTATACTATTTTCTGTACAAAATTGATATTTTTTAGTGTGAAAATTTCATTTTTTTTTCAAAATTCATTTGCAATATTTTGCTCTGTTGTGTTAAAGGATGTTTAGAATGAACGTCACGAATTAAAATAAATGTTAGCGTTTTGCGGCAAATATGAATATGTTACTTTTAGTTGACCGGGAAAATTGAAAAACTTGACCGATAAATGACCAGGAATTTGAAATCGTCCGCCGAATCGCTACCCTGGAGATATTTGATTGAATTAAAAAGAGGTTTAAAATTATTTGTGAGGGCTACAAGCCAACCAATGAGGAACCAAAAAATAATTTAATTTCAAATCAAATACAGTTGAGTTCATCAAAAAAAGACAAACTTTCAACAAAACAGTTTAATTTTTAAACTAAAAATATGAATTTTCAACAAAAAGGTTAATTTTCAACTACTCTTGTTACCATAGTTTCCCCTATTCTGCGTCAAATCGATGATAGTTTAGAGGATTGACCTGAGAGAAATTGAGTGAATAGTCTGGAGGACTTGGTTCATAAGAATAATTTGAATTCATCTTCCAGGGGATTGTGACTACAGGAAGCCTTAGTTCTACGTGCAGTGTAAGCAGCATTAATACCGGAGGAGCATTGCATAATACCGGGATAGGCACAGGAGGAAACCATAGTATTGGTCCACAGCCGGCTCCCCAGGGCTCGCAAGCGCAGCCTCACGCCCAACAACCTCCTGCCATCAGACATAAGGTACGATTAATTTCTTCATCTCAAATTAGAAGCTAAAATTGACTCTAAAGTCTAACTAAAATGAAATTTGACCAATAGAGGGCCCACGACACATTGCAGAGATGCAGATTCTAAACAAGAAACAGATCAGACAGTGCTTTTTGATTTGATTTTTGATCTTCTACAGACTTCACAGCTCAAAATGCTCTCAAACCTAATATTTCAAGTCGAGATATATTGAATTTTCTTGCAAAACGACAAATTTTCAACAAATTAGTTGAATCTTGAACCAAATTGTTGAATTTTCAGCCAACAAAGATAAATTTTCAAACAAAAAAGATTAAACTTCAACCAAATACTAGAATTTCCAAGCACTTTTCAACCAAGAAAGATGGCTTAACTACCAAAAAAAAATGAATTTTTAATAAAAAATGGTCAATTCTCAACAAAAAATATAACAGTCAGGCCTCGCAGACCAGTCCCTATATCCCCTATTGTACCCTATATTCAGTTAAGGTCCCTAAAGTACCCTATTTTCAAGATTTGGTCCCTGTCGTATCCTATGTCACTTTTCTCTTTCAATAAATTAACTCATGGGTTGCGCACTATTCAATTCAGGACATATTTTTGAAGTGTCTTGAATTCTTTTAAAATATTTCAGGGTATTTTTTAAGATTCCGATTATTTTTTAATAGATCTTAAGAATTTGAAAAGATTTTTAAAATTTTAAACTATTTTTTAAACTTCTAAGGCATTTTCAAGAGCTTTTATTTTTAAATATATCAGAGAATTTTAAAAGATTAGAACATTGCGCACTAATTACCCTTTATTTAGAATAAAATCTACTAAGTGGAACAACTTTGTTACAATTGAACGATTTTGTAACATTTTTTAAATTATTTTTGAACTGAAAATGTAACTATTGTATGTTTGGTTAAAAATGTATATTCTGCAGTTGAAAATTCAACTATTTGGTTGAAAATTCATGTATTTTATTAAAAATTAATCTTTTTTGGCAGAAAATTAGTCTTTTTGGTTCAATTTTGGTTTAATTAGTTTTTTTTTAATTCAAACGTAAATTTTTAACTGAAAATTCAACTATTTGTTTGAAAACTTCTGTATTTTGTTGAAGCTTTGTCTTTTGTTGTAGAATATTAATCTTCTTGGTGACTAATTCACCTTTTTGGTTGAAAATTCAACTATTAGGTTAAAAATTCCATTAAAAATTGAAATATTTTGTTGAAAATTCATGTATTTTGCTAGAAAATTAGTTTTTTTATTGAAAATTAATTTTTCTTTCATTTAAAATAATTTTTTTAACTAAAAAGTTAACTGAATTTTTTGTCGAATTTTTTTTTATAGACATTTAATCTTTTTGATAGAAAATTTAACTATTTATTTAAAAACTTATTTTATTTGCTTAAAAACTCATTTCTCTAACTGAAAGTTAAATTATTCTATTTTTTGTTGAGAAATGATCTTTTTTATTTGAAAATTTCATTAACGATTAAAATATTTGGTTGAAAATCCATGTGTTTTGTTAAAAATTATTCTTTTTTGGTAGAAAATTAGTTTTTTCTATTGAAACTTAATTTTTTCTACTAAAAATTTAACTATTCAATTCTTCGTCGACATTTTTTTGATAGACATTTAATTTAATCTTTTTGGATGAAAATTCATCCTTTTTGGGTGAAAATTCATCTATTTTGTAGAAAATTTGTCTTTTTTTTGGTAGCAATACAACCTTTTTGGTTGAAAATTCAATCATTAGGTTGAAAACTCCATTAAAAATTAAAATATTTTGTTTAAAATTCACGTATTTTGTTAACAATTATTCTTTTTTGGTCGAAAATTAATTTTTTTTGTTGAAATTTCATTTCCTTGGTTGAAATTTCATTTCCTTGGTTGAAAATAGGTTTTTTTTAAATTGAAAATCAATTTTTTTAACTATTTAATTTTCGTCGAAATTTTTTTTTATGGACATTTGATCTTTTTAGTTGAAAATTCATCTGTTTGGTTGAAAATTTAACTATTTCGTTGGAAATTTATTTTATTTAGTAAAAACTTATTTCTCTAACTTAAAATTAAACTGTTCTATTTTTTGTTGAAAATGTATCTTTTTTAGTTGAAAATTCATCTATCTTGTTGAAATTTTGTCTTTTTTTGGTAGCAATATAACCTTTTTGTTTTATAATTGAACTATTTGGTTGAAAATTAATTTTTATGATTGAAATTGCATCATTTTAGTTAAAAGTTCATTTCTTTGGTTAAAAATTTAACAAATTTTGTTGAAAATTCTTTTTTTTTTGTTGACAATGAATTTTTCATTAATAATGTAGCTATTTTATTTTTGCTAGAAAATTGATCTTTTTCAGTTAAAAATTCACTTACTTTGTTGAAAATTCGTAATTCCCAGTTATTTATTTCAATAGTTTGGAGGGATTTCAAAGAATTTGAAATATTTTAGGGTATTTTAAGATTCCAAGACATTTTCAAGAGACTTAAATAATTTCAAGGGATTTTCAAGGGTTTTAATAATTTTAAGGGATTTTAATATTTTAATGGATTTCAAACAATTTATTCACACGAAGTGAGGAATTTCGTAATGTTTCAAACATTTGAAGAGATTTTCAAATATTTTTTGCAATTAATTTGGAATTCGCCCTGAATTCTTAATAATTAATCCTGAATTCTTTTGAATCCTTCTAAATTCACTCAATTTTACTCAAGTCAGTGGATTCTTAAAAAGTTTTTGTTTAATTCATCTTGAAGTCTCTAAAACTCACCTTAAATTCTTAAGCATTTCATCAAATTCTTTTAAATCCTCTTTCATTTTTTCTAAACTGATTTCATCATATTCTTTGGAATTCCCTTGAATTTTTCTAAGCTTATTTCAAAGTTACTGAATTCAATGAAGTTTTTTCTTATTTTTGATATTTTTTTCTATTTTTTCAAATTCACCTTGAATTTTTATGAATTTCATCGAATTTTTCTCATTTACCTTGAATTCCCCTAAATTCATTCAAATTTCACGGAAAACAATAAAATTTTTGGATTCTTAAAAAATTTTCAATTAATTTAGATTCTTTTGACTTTAACTTGAATTGCTTTGAAATGTTAGGAGTTTATCCTGAATTTGTAACCCTTTGAGCGTGAAAAAGTACCGTAAAAGCGGGATAGAAAGTACCCTTTGATCCCTATATTTTATCCCATAGGGACTGTGAGGCCTGAACAGTGGATATATAAACCAAAAAAAAATTCAATTTTAAATCAAAAAATATTGAATACAACCAAAAAAGCTGAATTTTTAACAAAGTATATACATTTTTAACCAAATAGTTGAATTTTCAGTTTAAAAAATTAATTTTCAGGAAAAAAAACGAAATTTCACCAAAATAAGTTCAATTTTCAACCAAAGAGATGAATCTTCAACCAGAAATTTTGTTTAAGAAATTAGTTGAGTCCTCAGCCGAAACAGATTAATTTTTGACCAAATAGTTGAATTTTCTACTAAACTTTTGAAATGTTTAGCCAAGAAGATGAATTTTGTACAAAACATTTGCATTTCAATGAAAATATGAATTTTTAACAAAAAAAGCTAATTTTCTAATAAAATAGTTGAATTATTATACCATTGCATTTTTTAACGACGAAAAAAATGAAATGTCCACCAAAAGAGATGAGTTTTTAATTTGAAAAAATCGAATTTTCAACTAAATAGTAGAAATTTTTACTAAAAAATATAAATTTACAACCAAACATGAAATAGTTCAATTTTCAAACAAGTAGATGAATTTTCAACAATCAAAAAATTAATTCTCAACGAAAAATATCATCGTTGATATTTCAACCAAAGAAGATTTCAATTTTCAATCAAAAACAGTTGAGTTCAACCAAAAACGACGAATTTTCAATAAAATAGTTGAATCCTCAACCAAAATAGATTAATTTTTTGTCAAAAAATTTTTTTTTACATAATAAAGATTAAATTTCTACCAAAAAGATGCATTTTCTATCAAAAAAAAGAATTTTCTACAAAATAGTTAAATTTTGAATCAAAGAGATGAATTCTCTGCCCAAAAAATGAAGTTTTAACAAAGTAGTTCAACTTTCAACCAAGTAGTTAGATTAAAAAAAAAAGATTTCTCATCGAAAAATATAATAGTAGATATTTCAATCAATTAAATGAATTTTCAACCAAAAAGGTTAATATTATTTTAAAAAAGATTAATTTTCTACAAAATACAGGAATTTTCAACTGAAGAAGATAAATTTTCAACAGAACATGGAATAATTAAATTTTCAGTAAAAAAATTAATTTTCAACAAAATTGTTAAATGTACAAGAAAGGGATGAATCTTAAAGCAAAAAAAAAAAGAATTTTTAACATAGTTAAAATATAATAGTTGATATTTTCACCAAAAAAGATGTCAATTTTCAATCCAAGAAGGTGACCTCTACCAAAAAATATGAATTTTTAATCTAAAACAGACGAATGTTTAACGAAATAGTTAAATTTTCGACCAAAAAAGATGAATTTTGAACAAAATAGTTGAATTTTCTACAAAAAAGTTTATTTTTCACCAAGAAAGACGACTTTTTTATCCAAAAAGATGAATTTTCAATTAAAAAGGCCAAAATTTCTATCCAAAAAGACGAATTTTTAACAAGACAGTTAAATTTTCCACCAGAACAGATGAGTTTTCAATGCAAAAGGACAAATTTTCTATCCAGTAGGACGAATGTTCAACAAAACACAGTTGAATTTTGAACCAAAAATAAAGGCTAAGAGTACAATAACACTATTTGGAAAAATTGTAATCCATAAACACGAATTTTTTAGAAGGCAGTTGAATTTTCAACTCTAAAAGTTTAATTTTCAGTAAAAAAAAGTTCATTTTTAACCAAGAAAGATGACTTCTACCAAAAAAGTTGAATGTTCAGTCCAAAAGGACGAATTTACTATCCCAAAATACGAATGTTCAACAAAAAAGTTAAATTTTCTACCGAAAAAATTACTTTTTAACAAAATAGTTGAATTTTCAACAGCGTACCTGAATTTTTAACTTACAAAGATAAATTTTCATACAATAAATGGTAAACTTGAACTAAAAACCGTCGCATTTTCAGCTAAATAGCTGAATTTTAAAGAACAAAGGATAAAATAAGACAACAAAATAATGCAAATTTTGAACCAAAAATATAATAGTAGGCTTTTTAATTTATAAAGAATGAACTTTTAACGAAAAATCAGGGCTCGGAACGGGTTACGTTTTTGATCCATTATTTTTTGGATTTCAACCTGAATTCTAATTAATTTATCCTGAATTCTTTGAAATTCTTTTGAATTTTTTAATTCATTTGAATTCTTATAAATTTACTCAATTTTACATAATTCAATTGTTTTTTAAAAAGTTTTTATATAATTGGTTCTGCAGATTAATTGATAAAATGACCAAAGGATTTGAAATATTTTAAGGTATTTTTCAAAATTCCTTGGCATTTTCTGGAGCTTTACAAAATTTCAATGTATTTCAAAAGATTTTAAGGGATTAAAAATATTCTAGGTTATTTTAAAAGATTATAGAGAAATTGTTAATTGATTTCAGTAATTTTATAAGATTTGAAAGGATTTGATATATTTTGGGGCATTTTAAAAGGTTCCCATGCATTTTCAAGAGCTTTAAAAAGTTTCAAGGGATTTCAAAAGATTCAAAGACTTTGAAATATTTTCAGGTTTTAATCACATGAATTTATTCACATGAAGTGACGGATTTCGGAGGGTTTCGAAGATCTTAAGAGATTTTCCAATATTTTTTGCAATTCATTTGGACTTCGCCCTGAATTCTTATTAATTTATTCTGAATTCTTTTAAATTCTTTTGAATTCTTCTGGATACACTCAATTTTACTCAGGTCAATGGATTTTTAAAAAATTTTTGTTTAATTCATCTTGAAGTCATTAAAACTCACCTTAAGTTTTTAGGTAGTTCATCAAATTATTTTTGAATTCTCTTTAATTTTTTCTAAAATTTCTTTCCAACTTACTCAATTCATTTGAATTTTTTTTTTAATTCACCTTAAATTTTTATACATTTTATCGAATTCTGCTCGTTTCCCTTAAATTCACTCAAATTTCACAGAAATAAATAGATTTTTTCGATTTCTAAAACTTTTTCCAATTCATTTGAATTTTTTTGAATTGTTTTGTAGTCATTAGTCATTTTTTTAGTTAGAAAGTAGTAGGGTTTCAAAGATTTGAAATTATTTTTTGAAATTCGCCCTGAATTCTTTTAAATTCTTTGGGATTCCCTTGAATTTTTTTACTCCACTTGAATTATTCTAAATTTACTCGATTATACTTGATTTAATGGATTTTTTTTTTAATTTTTAAAAGTTTTTATTTAATTGATCCTGAAGTCTTTTAACCTGACCTTGAATTCTTAGGCATTTCATAAAATTCTGTTGAATTCCCTTGAATTTTTCTAAGCTTTTCACCTTGAATTTTTATGAATTTCATCGAATTCTTCTCGTTTAACTTAAATTCCTCTAAATTCATTCCAATTTTACGGGAATCAATGGAATTTCTTTCACTTTTAAAATTGTTTCTAATTCATTCGAATTCGTTGGAATTTAACTTGAATTGTTTTGAAGTCTTATAAATTTATCCTGAATTTGTTATCCTTTGAGCGCGAAAAAAGTTCCCTATGAGCGTGACAAAAAGTACCCTTTTGTCCCTATATTTTATCCCATAGTGACTGTGAGGCCTGAGTTTCCATTAAAGCGAAAAACCGAGAAAAGGGGGAAGTTTCTTGAAAAAAGAGGAATTATTTTGAAAAAAAAGGGAATAGGGGAAAGAGTGTAAAGTCTGCTTCTAGAATTGTAGAATCTGCTTCTTTGGTGTGAATCAGATCGTTTTGGAACACCCTCTCTAATTGTCGAATTTTTCAGATGCACACTGGTAACGCACCAGCGCTACCACCAACGCCACCGGGCGGAAATTTAAGTGCTAGTGGCGGTCAGCAGTTTCAGAGATTAAAAGTGGAGGACGCACTCTCTTATCTGGATCAAGTCAAGTACAAATTCAGCGACCAGCCCCAGGTATGTGTTTTATTTATTAATTATCTAAAATGCAGTTAACGGTGCTGATTGGGATGCTGAAATTCGAGAAAACGCCGTAACGGGCAGTTACGGCTCTCTTCGAATTACGGACCTCAGAAATAGGCCTGTCGTGATTTGAGAGAACGCCGTTCACGGCACAAGAATATAATAACTAATAAGTGCAGTTACGGCGTTTCTCGAATCACAAACCTTTCTTCTCGGGGTTCGATGATTCCGGAGAACGCCGTAAGCACTTACGGACCTCTCCGAAATCAAGAAGGCTCGAAATCGCCGTCTAATAATTTTGGTAAAGTCCGTAACTGTCCGTTACGGCGTATTCTCGAATTTTGGACGTCACGTATTTAGTCGTCTCTGATTTACGCCTGCAGTTAACGGTCAGTTACGGCTCTCTCTCAAATCACAACTCGCCAATCTTTGCAGTTAACGGTGTTTTCCAAAAATTATGCAATAATTATTTTTAAAGTTATTAAGAATTTAAAAAAATTATATTAACAGGGTGGCGACTTGACCGGGAAAGACCGGGAAATGACCTGGAATTTTATTGACCGGGAATTTAATTTAAAAACCGGGAATTTACTTCTGATTATAGAAAAATTCAAGAAATATAATTTCATTTGGAACAGGGAATTTTTTACATGGAATGGGAATTTTTTAAAGGAATTATAATTCGGATTGAGAAAAAAGGAATTTTTAAAAATCCCTCTTTCAAGTCAGAATTCGTCACAATTTGAAAGTTCCCTCTTCTAAATTTTAGGTAATAACAGTACTTCAAGCAGTTTTCAGAGTAGAAGTAGTATTTCAAAGAAGAAATATTTCTGAATTATAATAGAAATTTTTTTTACATTGTTCGTTGCGAATTCATCGTTTTTTAGTTAAAAATTCAACTACTGGGTTAAAAGTTAAACTTTTGTTAAAAATTAATTTGTTTGGTTGAAGATTCATCATTTTAATTTAAAATTCATCTCTGGTTGAAAATGTAACTACTTTCTTGAAAATCAATTTATTTTTTTTTATGAAAATTCAACTATTTGGTTGAAAATTGATATTTTGCATTTAAAAATTAAACTATTTGTTTGAAAATGCATGTACTTTGTGGAAAATTCATATTTTTTTGTAGACAATTAATCTTTATGGTTGACAATTCATCTATTCGGCATAAAATTCAACTATTCCAGTTGAAGATTCATCATTTTAGTTGAAGATTCATAATTTTAGTTGACAAACTAAAAAAAAAAAAATCAACTATTTGGTTGAAAATTGATATTTTGCACTTAAAAATTAAACTATTTGTTTGAAAATGCATGTACTTTGTGGAAAATTCATATTTTTTTGTAGACAATTAATCTTTATGGTTGACAATTCATCTATTCGGCATAAAATTCAACTATTCCAGTTGAAGATTCATCATTTTAGTTGACAATTCATCAGTTTGGTTGAAAATTAATTTCTTTAAATGAAAATTTAACTGTTCCATTGTGAGTTGAAAATTATTATTTTCAAGTTCGGAATTCCACAATTTGGATAAAAATTTGTCTTTTTTAATTGAAAATTTGTTGGTAGAAAATTATCTTATTTTTCTTTGAAAGTTAATCTTCTTGTTTAAAAATTCTGCTGTTCAGTTAAAAATTGAAGTATTCCAGTCAAATATTTATCATTTTAGTTGAAAATTCATCTTTTAGGCTGGAAATAAAATTATTTGGTTGAAAGTTAAACTCTTTTGTTAAAAATTAATTTTTTTTTTTAGTTAAAGATCCATCGTTTTCATTAAAAATTCATTTCTGTGGTTGAAAAATGAGCTGTTTGATTGAAAATTTGTTTTTTCTTTGGATGTTTTTTGCTTGAAAATTATTATTTTTATTAAACTGAAAATGTAAATATTATTCCAGTTGAATATTTCATAATTTTAGTTCAAAATTCATGTCTTTGGTTGAACATTCATTTTTGACTAAAAATTTAATTGTTCAATTTTTGGTTGAAAAATTATCTTTGTTAGCTGAAAATTCGTCTTTTTTGGTAGCAATTAATCTTCTTGGTTAAAAATTAATCTTTTTGGTCGAAAATTCAATTATTCTAGTTAAAGATTCATCATTTGAGTTAAAAATTCATCTTTCTGGTTTGAAATTCAACTATTGCAGTTAATAATTTACAATTTTATTTGAAAATTCATCACTTTGTTTGAAAATGTAACTATTATTTTGAAAGTTAGTTTTTGTTGTTGTTAAAAGTTAGTTTTTTTTGTTGAAAGTAATTTTTTAAAATTCCATAGTCGTTGTTGAAAATTCATCTGTTTGGTTAAACATTAATTTTTTTAACTTGAAATTTAATTATTAAAGTTTTGGTAATTAATTAATTTGTTGGTTTGAAAATTTAACTATTTCAGTTAAAGATTCATTGTTCTGGTTGAAAACTCTTATGTGTGGTTTAAAAATAATTTTTTAAACTAAAAATGTTACTATTCCATTTTTGATTGAAAATTATTATTTTTTCAATTCAAAAGTTAACTATTTGGTTGAAAATTTGTCTTCTTTTATTAAAACTTCAAACCTTTCTTTAAAAATTAATGTATTTGGTTGAAAAATTGTATTTTTGGGTAGAAAATTAATCTTTTTATTTAAAATGTAATCTTCTTTAAAAATTCGTCTTTTTGGTTGAAAATTCAAGTGTTCCAGTTAAATATTTATCATTTTAGTTGAAAATTTATCTTTTTGGTTTCAAATTTAACTATTCCAGATAAAGATTCATAATTTTATTTGAAAATTCATCACTTTGGTTGAAAATGGAACTATTTTGTTGAAAATCCGTTTTTTTTTTGTTGAAAAGATGACCGGGAAATGACCGGGAATTTGAAATCGTCCGCCGAATCGCCACCCTGATTAATAATCAGGTGTATCTTTTTTTCACGATTCCAACGATATAAAAAACTCATTTTTCGATTTTTTGCAGTTAACGGTGTTTTTCCAAATCACGGCAGTAGTGTCCTGGAAATCCTTGAAAACCTGGAAAAGTCCTTGAATTCGTTTTTACCTGGAAAACCCTAGAAAAGTCCTTGAATTTTGCTCATGGTTCTGGAATTTTTTTTCTTTTAAAGAAAAAATAGTTTTTAAACTTTTTCTCTGCTGAACGAAAAAAGATTAACTTTTTAACAAGAGACTGTTTATTTTATCACGGTGAAAATCGCAAAGCTAAAAATGGAAATGATATTTGAATATTAATGGTTAGAGCAAATACTTTAGTTAGAGCAAAGCTAGTAATTATTTTGGTTAGTAATTTATTTGCCTTGTATTTTTATTTCTTTTCTTACATTTGTTTCATCCTGACGATTAATTTCAGTGAAGAATTTTATTATTTGGTTGCAAATTCAACAATTTTTATTAAAAAGTCAAACTTTTTATTTGAAATATCTACTTTTACATTATTTGTTGAGAATTCATTTTTTTTGTAGAAAATTCATCTTTTCGGTTAAAAATGCCTTTTTTGGTTGAAAAAATAATTTTTTTTAACTAAAACGTAACTATTTCATTTTTGGTTGAAAATTAATTTTTTTTTAAATTGAAAATTCAATTATTTGGGTAAAACTTGAATCACTTTGTTAAATT
>CAKNYM010051897.1:100897-122007 GCA_932195095.1 Andricus curvator | reverse complement strand
ATTCATCTCTTTGATAGAAAATTAATAATTTCGGGTTGAAAATTCAACAGTTTTGTAGAAAATTTGTTGTTTTTTTTTTGTTTGTTAAAAGTTGACCTACTTTATTAAACATTCATTCTTTGGTTGCAGAATTGCAGATTCATTATTTTAGTTGAAAATTCATATCTGGTTCAAAATTCAGCTATTTAGTTGACATTTTTTTACTGAAAATTAATCATTTTTAGTCGAAAATTAAATTATTTGTTTGCAAATTGGTTTATTTTGTTGAAAATTTGTCTTTTTTGGTAGAAAATTAATTTTCTTTGTTGAAAATTCGTCGTTTTGGTTAAAAATTCATTTTTATAGGTTAAAAGTTGAACTATTTGGTTACAAATTTAACTATATTGGTGATTTTTTTTTAATTCAACTCTTTGGTTGAATATTTAACTATTTTGTTGAAAATTCAACTATTTTTGGTTAAAGTTTAATATTTTTTGTTTCAAAATAAGACTATCTGGTTGGAAATTCATTTTTGTAATTTCAAGTATTTTGTTAAAAAATCATGAAAATTCAACTGTTTTGTTGAACATTCGTCTATTTCGAGAGAAAATTCGTTCTTTTGGATTTAAAATTCACCTTTTTTGTTAAGAATTGAACTGTCTTCTAAAAAATTCAATTATTTCGTTGGAAATCTGTTTTTAGTTGAAGTTTAATCTTTTCTGTTTAAAATTCGATTATTTAGTTGAAAATTCATCTTTGTAGGTGGAAAACTCAACAATTTGGTTAAAAAATCGACTTATTTGTTGACAATTTTATTATTTTATTGAAAATAAACCTAAATTAGCTTACAATTCGATAAGTCAGTCAAATTTCAACCAATTCTAGAAAAAAAAAATCTCATTACACACGGTGCTGAACTCGCTCTGATATTATAAAAAGCAAAAAAATGTTGAATTTTGAAAGTTTCATTAAATTGTTTTTAAAGCTGAAGAAAACGGAAGCTTTGAATATTTTCTATCGTAGCGTCGTGATATTTCACCTTGATAAAATGAACAATGCCCAAAAAAAAACTTGTTTGTTTTCTATAAAATCAGATTTTAGGGGCGTATGAGAAATTTCGCATATGGCACTTTTTCAGTTCCATTATTTTTTTACTGTAAAAAAAACTTGGAAAAATGTATTTTTTTGTCCTGGAAAACCTGGAAAAGTCCTGGAATTTTTGTTTGAAGAAACGCTAGACACCCTGATTTATTGTCGTTTATTTAATTTTTTCAGGAAGGTGGTTAATTAGTGGATTGAGTGTTAATTTTGAATTTTTTTGACTTTCAGGTCTACAATGACTTCCTAGATATTATGAAAGAGTTTAAGTCGCAGAGCATAGATACGCCAGGAGTCATCAGAAGAGTTAGTCATCTATTTAAAGGTCATCCCGAACTAATAGTCGGCTTTAACACTTTTTTGCCTCCTGGTTATAAGATTGAGGTCCAAGCTAACGAGCAAGGCTACGCCTTTCAAGTATCTGTGAGCATGCCGAACGAGGGAACGGGCCATACGTCGACGATTTCTCAACATCACTGCACCCTGAGTGTCAGTTCGCCGCCGATTTCGAGTCCCCCGATTCAACCCACCAAGGCTCAGCCTGTTCTCCAAATAATGCAGGGGTAAGAATTCGAGTTCATTTTTCTCCAAGTTAAGGTTATTATTTCAGGGCTCAGGCAGTCACTATTTTGACAAGACCAGGAAATGACCATGCATTTAATTAAAAAACGGGGAATTTACTTCTGATCGCAGAAAAATTCAAGTTTTCGTTATTAGGGTGGCGACTTGCCCGGGAAATGACCTGGAATTTTATTGACCAGGAAATGACCGGGAATTTAATTTAAAAACCGGGAATTTACTTCTGATCATAGCAAAATTCAAGAAATATAATTTTACTTGGAACAGGGAATGTTTTACATGGAATGGGAATTTTTTAAAGGAATTATAATTCGGATTGAGAAAAAAGGAATTTTTAAAAATCCCTCTTTCAAGACAGAATTCGTCACAATTTGAAAGTTCCCTCTTCTAAATTTTAGGTAATAAAAGTACTTCAAGCAGTTTTCAGAGTAGAAGTAGAATTTCAAAGAAGAAATATTTCTGAATTATAATAGAAATTTTTTTTTACATTGTTCCTTGCGAATTCATCGTTTTTTAGTTAGAAATTCAACTACTGGGTTAAAAGTTAAATTTTTGTTAAAAATTAATTTATCTTTTTTCGATGAAAATTCAACTACTTGGTTGAAAATTGATATTTTTCATTTAATAATTAAACTATCTGTTTGAAAATGTATGTACTTGGTGGAAAATTCATCTATTTTTGTAGACAATTAAACTTTATGGTTGACAATTCATCTTTTTGGCATAAAATTAAACTATTCCAGTTAAAGATTCATCATTTCAGTTGAAGATTCATCATTTTATTTGAAAATTCACCAATTTGGTTGAAAATTAATTTCTTTAAAAGAAAATTTAACTGTTCCATTCTGAGTTGGAAATTAAAATTTTCAAGTTCGGAATTCCACAATTTGGATAAAAATTTGTCTTTTTAATTGAAAATTTAACTATTCCGATGAAAATTCATGTATTTTGTTAAAAAATCGATTTTTTTGTTGGTAAAAAATTATCTTATTTTTCTTTGAAAGTTAATCTTCTTGTTTAAAAATTCTTCTTTTCGGTTCAAAATTCAAGTATTCCAGTCAAATATTTATTATTTTAATTGAAAATTCATCTTTTAGGTTTGAAATAAAATTATTTGGTTTTCTCTTTTTTTTTTCTTTTGTTAAAATTCTCTTTTGTTAAAAATTAATTTTTTTTTGTTAAAAATCCATCGTTTTAATTAAAAATTCATTTCTTTGATTGAAAATTTGTTTTTTCTTTGGATGTTTTTTGGTTGAAAATTATTTTTTTTTTCAACTGAAAATGTAACTATTAATCCAGTTGAATATTTCATAATTTTAGTTCAAAATTCATGTCTTTGGTTGAACATTCATTTTTGACTAAAAATTTGATTATTCAATTTTTGGTTGAAAAATTATCTTTGTTAGTTGAAAATTCGTCTTTTTTGCTAGAAATTAATCTTCTTGGTTGAAAATTAATCTTTTTGGTCAAAAATTCAATTATTCTAGTTAATGATTCATCTTTTCAGTTAAAAATTCATCTTTCTGGTTTGAAATTCAACTATTGCAGTTAAATATTTACAATTTTATTTGAAAATTCATCACTTTGTTTGAAAATGTAACTATTATTTTGAAAGTTAGTTTTTGTTGTTGTTAAAAGTTAGTTTTTTTTTGTTGAAACTAATTTTTTTAACTGAAAATTTAACTTATTCCCATTGAAAATTCCATGGCTGTTGTTGAAAATTCATCTGTTTGGTTAAACATTAATTTTTTTAACTTGAAATGTAATTATTAAAGTTTTGGTTGACAATTTATCTTTTTTTAGTAAAAATAATTTTTTGGTTTGAAAATTGAACTATTTCACTTAAAGATTCGTTATTTTAGTTGAAAACTCTTATGTTTGGTTTACAAATAATTTTTTAAACTAAAAATGTTACTATTCCATTTTCGATTGAAAATTATTATTTTTTCAGTTCAAAATGTAACTATTTGGTTGAAAATTTGTCTTCTATTAAAACTTCAAACCTTTCTTTAAAAATTAATGTATTTGGTTGAAAAATTGTATTTTTGGGTAGAAAATTAATCTTTTTATTTAAAATGTAATCTTCTTTAAAAATTCGTCTTTTTGGTTGAAAATTCGAGTGTTCCAGTTAAATATTCATCATTTTAGTTGAAAATTTATCTTTTTGGTTTAAAATTTAACTATTCCAGATAAAGATTCATAATTTGATTTGAAAATTCATCACTTTGGTTGAAAATTGAACTATTTTATTGAAAATCCAATTTTTTTGTTGAAAATTAATTTTTTCAACTGAAAGTTTAACTATTCCATTTTTTTGTAAAAAATTGATATTTTTTAGTGGAAAATTTAAGTATTTTTTTCAAAATTCATTTATTCCAGTTGCAGATTAATCATTTTAGTTGAAAATTGATTTCTTCAACTGAAAATTTAACTGTTCCACTTTTAGTTGAAAACTGATCTTTTCTAGTTCAAAGTTCAACAATTCAGATGAAAATTTGTAGTTTCTAATTGAAAATTCAACTATTTCGTTGAGAATTCACGTATTTTGTTAATCTTCTTGTTTAAAAATTCAAGTATTTTACTTAAATATTTCTCATTTTAGTTAAAATTTCATCTTTTAGGTTGAAAATAAAATTACTTGGTTAAAAGCTAAACTCTTATGTTACAAATTATTTTTTGGGTTGAAGATTCATAATTTTGATTGAAAATTCATCTCTGGTTGAAAATTTAACTACTTTGTTGAAAATTCATTTTTTTAACTAAAAATGTAACTATTTCAGTAAAAAATTTAACTATTTTGCTGAGCATCCGTTTTTTTTGTTGTTAAAAATTAGATTTTTAACTGAAAATTTAACCGTTCTATTTTTTGTTGAAAGTGTATCTTTTTTGGATGAAAATTCAACTATTTGGTTAAAAATTGATATTTGTTATTTAGAAATTAAACTAGTTATTTGAAAATGTATGTACGTTGTGAAAAATTCGCCTTTTTTATAGAAAATTAATCTTTATGGTTGAAAATTCATCTTTTTGGTATAAAATTCAACTATTCCAGTTGAAGATTCATCATTTTAGTTGAAAATTCATCAGTTTGGTTGAGAATTAATTCCTTCAACTGAAAATTTGAATGTCCATTTTTGGTTGAAAATTGATCTTTTCTTGTTCAAAATTCGACAATTTGGCTGAAAATTTGTCTTTTTCCATTGAAAATTCAACTATTTCGTTGAAAATCCACATTTTTTTTGTAAATCAATTTAATTTGTAGAAAATCATCTTTTTCTTTGCAATTTATTTTTTCTTCCCGGTTAAAAATGCAAGTATTCTATTTTCAATTTTAAAATAATTTAAAAATAATATATTCGTAATTATTATTTATTAATTTATTTATTTTTATTGATTAATTAATTTATTATTAATAATTAATTATTATACTCAAATTTATTAAATTTCAAATATTGTTTCAGTCTAAAATTTGAAAATTTAAAATTGGAAATTTTTTAATTAAGAAAAAGATCAATTGCTTAATCTTTAGAAATAAATGACTGTTCATTTAAAATCAGTAATTAGAAAACAAATATTCAAAACTAAAAAAAACCTTGAACGTTACAATTTTAATTGTTCTATTTGAAACCTTTTAATTTGTAAGTAAAGTGTTGGAATTTTGATGTATAAATAAATAATGAACACATATTATTCCTAGAAAAAATTCGAGTAAGTTGAATAAATATTTAGAAGTTCTGAAAAGATTCAAAATTAATGTAAAATTTTAAAATTATTTCAAATAATTTAAACGACGTGTCTATGCCTACCGACAAAATTTGACTATTTTTGCAGATTTTGAATAAAAAATATAAAAACTTCTTAAGAATTATGAAAGGCTGCAAAAGAATAAAATACATTTTCTTAAGATTCCTAGGAAAATTAAAAATGATTTTTTTATTTAAAAAAATTAATTTTAAGAGAATATTTAAAAAGATTTCCAAAATTGTCAAAGATGAATCTGGAAGATTTTAAAGAAATATTTTTAATTTTCCAGGATTTTTTAAAATTTTTAGGAAGATTTTAGGAAAAATTCAAATAGTTTTGAAAAATATTTAGAAGTTCTGAAAAAATTTCAAAATTAATTTAAAATTTGATAAAATGTAAAACAACATGTAGATTTTTTAAGATTTTAAAATAAAATTTTGAAGCTTTTTAAGGATTTTTAAACTATTTGAAATAAACTAAAAATTAAACTATTCCAGTTGAGAATTTAATAATTATGTTGTAAATTCGTTTTTTTACTTGAAAATTAATTTTTTAAATATTTTAATGGATTTTAAAGAATTTTCACACAAAGTGAGAAATTTCGTAAGGTTTCAAAGATTTGAAGAAATTTTCAAATATTTTTTGCAATTCATTTAGAATTCGCTCTGAATTCTTTTAAATTCGCTCTGAATTCTTTTAAATTCTTCTGAATTCTTCTAAATTCATTCAATTTCACTCAATACAATGGATTCTTAAAAAGTTTTTGTTTAATTCATCTTGAAGTCTTTTAAACACACATGAAATTCGTAGGCATTTAATCAAATTCTTTCGAATGCCCTTTTAATTTTTCTAAACTCATTTCAAACGTACTCAATTCAATGATTTTTTTTATATTTTTGAATTGTTTTCGATTCACTTAATTGCCTTTTAAATTCAGCTTGATTTTTTAAAATGAATTTCATCGAATTCTTCTCATTTCTCTTAAATTTGGCTAAATTCACACAAATTTTACTGAAATCAATGGCATTTTTTGAATTTTTTAAATTATTTTCAACTCATTTGAATTCTTTTAAATTGGTGCGCAGTCATTAGTCACTTTTTTGGTTGTAAATTAGTAGGGATTTCAAGATTTGAAGAGATTTGAAATTATTTTTTGGAATTGACCCTGAATTATTATTAATTTACCCTCAATTCTTTTAAATTCTTTGGGATTCTCTTGAAATTTTTTTAATTCACTTGAATTCTACTAAATTAATTCAATTAAACTTAATTCAATAGATTTTCTTTGAATTTTTAACAGTTTTCATTCATCATTGATCGTCAAGTATTTTTACCTCACCTAGATACCTAGGGTACTTTTTGTCGCGCTCATAGGGTACTTTTTTCACGCTCGAAGGGTAACAAATTCAGGATAAATTCATAAGATTTCAAAGCAATTCAAGTTGAATTCAAAAGAATTCTAATTAATTGGCAAAAAATTAGGGGGATTTAAGGTAAATGCGAAGAATTCACGGGCTTGAAGTTCTGAACGTTCAAATGAACGAATTTTTTTACCGATGACTTCGTAAACTATATAATGGGTTTAAATGTTTGTTCAATTATATTGGAAACAATATATTTACTAAAACCAAATTAGAATGCATATTTTAAATTGTAGTTGGAACAATATTTATGGATAAAATAGAATTGGGAAAAAATATTTCGTTCATTTGAACGTTCAGAACTTCAGGTACATGAAGAATTCAATGAAATTCATAAAAATTCAATGTGAATTTAAAAAAATTCAAATGAATTGAAAACATTTTAAAAATATGAAAAAACTTTATTGAATTGAGTAACTTTGAAATAAGCTTAGGAAATCTTAAAAGATTCGAAGGAATTTTTAATCGATTTTAATAATTTTAAGATATTTAATAACACTTTAGTGGATTTCACATTTTGGATTTCAACCTGAATTCTTATTAATTTATCCTAAATTCTTTGAAATTCTTTGGAATTTTTTAATTAATTTGAATTCTTATAAATTTACTCAATTTTAAATAATTCAATTGTTTTTTTTTAAGTTTTTATATAATTGGTTCTGCAGATTAATTGATAAAATGACCAAAGGATTTGAAATATTTTAAGGTATTTTTCAAACTCCTTAGCATTTTCTGGAGCTTTAAAAAATTTCAAGGGATTTCAAACGATTCAAAGGATTGGAAATATTTTAGGAAATTCTATCGATTCCCACACATTTTTCATTTATTTCCATAGTTTGAAGGGATTTCAAAGACTTTGAAATATTTTAAGGTATTTTAAAAGATTTCAAGGCATTTACAAGGGTTTTAATAATTTTAAGGGATTTTAATATTTTAACGGATTTCAAAGAATTTATTCACAAGAAGTAAAGGGATTTCGTAGGGTTTCAAAGATTTTAAGAGATTTTTCAATATTTTTTTCAATTCATTTGGAATTCGCCCTGAATTCTTATTAATTTATCCTGAATTATTTTTAATCCTTTTGCATTCTTCTGGATGCACTCAATTTTACTCAGGCCAATGGCCTGAGTAATTAGAGTTTTTAGAAATTTTATCAAATTATTTTTGAATTCTCTTTAATTTTTTCTAAAATTTATTTCAAACTTACTCAATTCAATGAGTTTTTCCATATTTTTAAACTTTTTTCATATTTTGGAATTTTCGTCAATTCATTTGAATTTTTTTTAATTCACCTCAAATTTTTATGCATTTCATCGAATTCTGCTCGTTTCCCTTAAATTCCTCTAAATTCACTCAAATTTTACAAAAATAAATAGGTTTTTTTCGATTTTTAAAACTTTTTCCATTTCATTTGAATTTTTTTGAATTGTTTTGTAGTCATTAGTCATTTTTTTAGTTAGAAAGTAGTAGGGTTTCAAAGATTTGAAATTATTTTTTGAAATTCGCCCTGAATTCTTTTTAATTCTTTGGGATACCCTTGAATTTTTTTACTTCACTTGAATTATTCTAAATTTACTCAATTATACTTAATTCAATGGATGTTGAATTCCCTTGAATTTTTCTAAGTTCATTTCAAAGTTACTGAATTCATAAAAGTTTCTTCATATCCTAAAATTGTTTTCAATTCATTAAAATTTTTTTTAATTCACCTTGAATTTTCAGGAATTTCATGGAATTCTTCTCGTTTATCTTAAATTCCTCTAAATTCATTCCAATTTTAAGGAAATCAATGAAATTTTGTTGACTATTAAAATTGTTTCTAATTCCTTCGAATTTGTTGGAATTTAACTTGAATTGTTTTGAAGTCTTATAAATTTATCCTGAATTTGTTACCCTTTGAGCGCGAAAAAAGTACCCTATGAGCCTGACTAAAAGTACCCTTTGGTCCCTATATTTTATCCCATAGGGACTGTGAGGCCTGCATATAACTTTAATACTTGAAAAATTGTATAACACTAGTTTGACGCTATTTTTGCAAATTTCTGACACTGTTTACACTATTTTTGATTCTAAGATTGATTTTAATTTCGTTTTAATTTGCTTTTTCTTTTTAGATCTGGAAGTATACACCATGGTCCGCTGTCCAACAATATTTCGAACAACAATTTGACGGTGCACGGTCCCGCGTCACCGCCAGTACAACCCTATAATAATTCGCACGTCACTGCAGCACAAGCACAAGCCGTGAGCCAGGCCTTGAGCCAAGCACAAGACGGCGTTTCCAACAGTGGCCAAACCCAACAGAGTCAACCTGTTGAATTTAACCATGCCATCAACTACGTCAATAAAATTAAGGTATGTATCTCCTGGGTGTCTATCTGATCGGGAAACCGGGAAAAGGCCGAAAATTTCATTGAGGGGCCAGCTAGACTGGGAATTTTTTGAGACTGGGAAACCCCGGGAAATTTACCAATTTTTAAATGAAAACAGGCCTCATAGACCGGTCCCTAAAGTGCCCTATTTTCAAGATTTGGTCCCTTTACTACCCTATGTGCAACCCATTATATAACTTTTAATAATGTCACTTTTCAAAAGCTTTTAATTTGAAATATTTTAGGGAATTTTATAAGATTCCAAGGAATTTTTTATTAATTTCATTAATTTGAAGGGATTTTAAGACGTTCGGAATATTTTAGGATAAATACTTTTTTTGAATTTCTCAAGATATGGAACGATTTTACAGGGCCTAGAAGGTTTTAAGATATTTAAAAAGATTCCACAGGATTTGATAAGATTTCCGATGATTCCAATGATTTTAAGAGTTTTTAAGGCTCTCAAGGTATTTTAATAAATTTTACAAGATTTCAGGAAATATCCCAGATTTCATAGAATTTCACGGGACTTAACAATATCTTAGTGGATTTTAAAGAGTTTAAAGAGTTCTTATTAATTTATCCTGAATTCTTCTAATTCTTTGGAATTCTTTTGAATTTTTTAATTCACTTGAATTCTTCTAAATTCACGCAATTCTACTTAATTCAATGGATTTTTTTGAATTTTTAAAAGTTTTTATTTAATGGATCCTGAGGATCAGTTGACAAAATGATCAAAGGATTTGAAATATTTTTAAGTATTTTTTCCAATTCTTTAAATATTTTAGGTTATTTTAAAAGATTACAACGAATTTTTTTATGAATTCCAGTAATTTAATGGGACAAAAAGGATTTGAAATATTTGAGGGTATTGTGAAAGATTCCCAGGCATTTTCAAGAGTTTTAAAAAGTTTCAAGGGATTTCAAAAGCTATCAAAAGATTCGAAATATTTTAGGAAATTTTAAAAATTCCCAAAACTTTTTTTATTTATTTCAATAGTTTGAAGGGATTTCAAAGACTTTTAAATATTTTAGGGTATTGTAGAAGATTGCAAGGCATTTGAAGAGTTTTAACCAATTTCAAAGGATTTCCAATGGTTTTAATAATTTTATTGGATTTAAAAAAATTTGCATGCGATTTTAAAGAGTTTCCTCGAATTTCGGAAGACAGGACCTGTAAGGTTATAGGATACTTTAAACGATTTCAGGAAGTTTCGTTAAATTTCATGTAATTTCACGGAATTTTATAATATTTTAATAGATTTAAAAAAATTTATTCGCAAAAAGTGAGTCATTTTGTAGTGTTTCAAAGATTTCAAGAGATTTTCAAATATTTTTTGGAATTCATTTGTAATTCGCCCTAAATTCTTATTAATTTATCCTCAATTGATTTTTTATGAATTTCATAGAATTCTTCTCGTTTCCCATACATTCCTTTGAAGGCACTCTTTTACTGAAATAAATGGATTTTTTCGATTTTAAAATATTTGTCCAATTCATATGAATTCTTTTGAATTTGACTTGAATTGTTTTGTAGTCATTAGTCACTTTTTTATAAGAAATTAGTAGGGTTTCAAAGATTTGAAGAGATTTGAAATTATCTTTTAGAATTCACCCTGAATTCTTCTTAATTAAACCTAAATTCTTTTAAATTCTTTGGAATTCTCTTGAATTTTAATAATTCACTTGTATTCTTCTAAATTTACTCAATTCTACTCAATTCAATGGATTTTTTTGAATTTTCAAAAGTTTTTATGTAATTGATCCTGAAGTATTTTAACCTCACCTTGAATTCTCATGCATTTCATCAAATTCTTTTGATTTCCATTGCATTTTTCTAAGCTCATTTCAAAGTTACAGAAGTCAATGAAGATTTTTCACACTTATTTTTAAATTGTTTAATTCATTTTATTTTATTTTTTCAAATTTAACTTGAATTTAAAAGAAAATTTAAAATAAAATAATAATTTATTCATCAAATTCTTCTTGTTTACCTTAAATTTCTCTGAATTCATTCCAATTTTACCGAAATCAATAGAATTTTTTGATTCAAAAAATTTGTCCAATACATTTGAATTTACCCTGCATTCTTATTAATTTATCCTGAATTATTTTAAATTCTTTTGAATTCTTTTTAATTTTTTAATTCACCTGAATTCTTCGAAATTTACTTAATTCTACTTATTCAATGGATTTTTGTAAAGTTCCTTCGCATTTTCAAGAGCTTTAAAAAATTTCAAGGGATTTTAAAAGATTTTAAATATTTTAGGTTATTTTAAAAGTTTAGAAGTAATTTTTTTAATTGATTCTAGTAACAATTTGAAGTTGAGTCACAAGAAGTGAGGGATTTCGTAGGGTTACAAAAATGTTTCATATATTTTCCAGGATTTCAGGAAATATCATCATAGAATTTCACGGGATTTTATAATATTTTAGTGGATTTTAAAGAATTTATTCAAGAAAGTAAGATATTTCGTAGCGTTTCAAATATTTGAAGAGATTTGAAATTATTTTTTCCAATTCAACCCTGAATTCGTATTAATTTATCCTTAATTCTTTGGAATTCTTTTGATTTTTTTTTAATTCACTTGAATTCTTCTAAATTCTCAATCCAATGGATTTTTTTTGAATTTTTAAAAGTTTTTATTAAATTGATTCTGAGGGATTTCAAAAGATTTAAAGGATTTTAAATATTTTAGGTTGTTTTAAAATATTATAAAGAAAATTTTAATGGGATTTCAAAGGATTTGAAATATTTGAGGGTATTGTAAAAGATTCCCAGGTATTTTCAGGATCTTTAAAAAGTGTCAAGGGATTTAAAAGGATATCAAAGAATTGGAAGTATTTCAGGAAATTTTAAATGATTCCCAAAAATTTGTTATTTCTTTCAATAGTTTGAAGAGATTTTAAAGGCGGGAATATTTTAGGATATTGTAAAGGATTCCAAGGGATTTTCAAGAGATTTAAGGGATTTCTAAGGGTTTGAAGCATTTTAAGGGATTTTCAAATATTTTTTGCAATCCATTGGACTTCGCCCTGAATTCTTATTAATTTATCCTGGGTTCTTTTAAATTCTTTTTGATTCTTCTCAATTCTACTCACATACATTCAATGAATTTTTTAAAAGTTTTTGTGTAATTCACCTTGTACTCTTTTTAACTCACCTTGAATTCTTAGGCATTTCATCAAGTTCTTTTGAATTCTCTTTAATTCACTAGAATTATTTTGAATTTTTTGTAGGCATTAGTTCTTTCTTTGGTCAGAAATTAGTCGGGTTTCAAAGATTTAAAATTATTTTTTGGAATTAACACTGAATTCTTATTAATTTACGCTGAATTCTTTTAAATTTACACAATTCTACTGAATTCAATTGATTAAAATCTTTTTTTAAGTTTTCATTTGATTGATCCTGAAGTCTTTAACCTCACATTGAATTCTTAGGCATTTTATCAAATTCTTTTGGATTCCCTTACATTTTTCTAAGCTAATTTCAAATTTGCTGAATTCAGTGAAGTTTTTTTCGTATTTTTACATTATTTTCAATTCATTTGATTTTTTAAAATTCACCTTAAATTTTTATGAACTTCATCGAATTCTTCTCCCTTACCGTAAATTCCTCTAAATTCATTCCCATTTTACACAAATTAATGGAATTTTTAGATTTTAAAAATGTTTTCCAATTTATTTGAATCTTGGATTTTTTAAATTTGTTTTAATTCTTTTAAATTTACTCAATTCTACTGAATTTGTAACAAAAGAACTGTATTTCCAACCAAATAGTTTAATTTTCAACTAAAAAAGATCAATTTTCAATCAAAAATGGAATAGTTAAATTTTCAACCTAAGAAATGAATTTTCAACTAACGTCCAGCAATAGAGTGATGAATCTTCAGCCAAAAAGAATGAATTTAAAAAAAAAAGTAGTTTGTCTTTCAACTAAGAATCTTTAACCAAAACAGATTAATTTTCTACCAAACAGTTCCATTTTTAACCAAAAATTATGACATTTCAACCAAAGAGATGAATTTTCAAGGTCGACTGAAAAATCCCAAAAAATAAAATTCTGGTCACTGAAAAAATTCCGAAAAAGAGAATATATAATAATAATATAAATATAAAATAATAATATTCCCAGAATTAGAAGTGGCCGAAAATTTAAAATTCCCGAATAACTAAATTCTCGGCAACTTATGATATTACCGAATTGGAAATTTCCCGATAATAGAAAAGTCACGTATTATCAAATTCCCGAATCTAACCAATTAAGAAATTGTTAAATAATAAAATAAAATACTTCAATTCGCTGAACATATTTTTTATTCTATTTATTATTTAATTACTTATTGTTGAAACAATTTTTGCATTGTTTAGATTCGGAAATTTTCCTGTATCGGCAATTTTATGTTGTCGGATATTTTATAATGTCGGAAATTTTATAGTGTCGAATATTTTATGTCGGCACTTTTATTTTTAGATTTTATTTTAGATTTTTCCATTTAAAGTTTTTAAAATTTGTAAGTGAAAGTGTTGAAATTTGTTTTATAAATAGCAATTGAGCCATTATTAATTTGAAACAACTTATAATAAAAAAAATTTATCTTCCACTTTAAAGAGTGTTTAGTTTAAAAAATTTAAATCATTCAGTTTTTAATGTTTCTAACTTAAAATTGTTTGAAATGATATTATTTTGAACATTTACAAATTTATTGATTCATTCTTCAATTTAGACCATTTCAATTTTCCGTTTTATACGTTAAAATTATTGAGCGTTTTAATTAAACATTTCTGGATTAAAAAGTGTTTAGGCTTCAATTATAAAAGTTTAAAATTCAAGAGTTCCATTTTGAGTCCTCTAATTTGTAGTTCACTTTTGATTGCTTCAAATGAAAAAAAATTTAGCCCTAATGTTTCGAATTTTTTTATTTGATTGACCGTGAAAAATTTCCTCGTCTAAATTCTTTTGGAAAACAACACATTTTGACTTTGAAAAGTGAATTTTCAAGAAAAGTGATAATTTTAAGTTAGAAGAGGACATTTTTCAAAGCAACTTTATGTAATTCTGAATTGGATTAGAGAATTTAAAAAATATATATAATTAAGATCTGCAGCAAGGAATTTACCAAAAGGGTTATAATTCTGGCATAGAATAGGGAATTTTTCAAAAATAAGTATAATTGACAGACCGGGAAGATCAAAAATTGGCCGGGAATTTAAAATCATTCGGCGGATAGACACTGATCTCGGATTTCAGAGGATTTTAATTGATAAAGATTAAGATAAAATCAGGTTTCACAGACCAGTCCCTATATCCCCTATTGTACCCTATATTCAGTTAAGGTCCCTAAAGTACCCTATTTTTAAAATTTGGTCCCTATGGTACCCTATTTGCAGCCTATAATGGAACTTTAAAAAAATTTATAAAAATATCAACGCATCCAAGAGTCAGGAATTTTGAAAAAAGTAGAAAATCAGAGAATTTCCGTAAGAACTAACTGCAAAAAATAATCAGGGCTGCCACACAGTCACTATATTCAGGTCTATACCTATTTCTGAACTATAATGATCGAAGATCTTTGTGTATATTTATATATATTAAGATCATTGTAGTGATGATACCAATATCCCGACACTACCGAGAAGTGTGGAAAAAAAAGAAAAAAAGAGAGCTTTTAATTTTGTAATATTTTAGGTGATTTAAAAATATTCCAGGGAATAATTAATTAAATTAATTTGAAGGGATCTCAAAGAACTTGAAATATTTCAGGATAATGTATTTTCTAGAATTTCGGAAGATATGAAACGATTTTATAGGACCTATAAGGTTTTAATATATTTTGAAAGATTTAACGATATTTGATAAGGTTTCCAAAGAATTTCAGTGATTTTAAGATATTTTAAAGCTCTCAAAGTATTTTAATACATTTTCCAGGATTTCTGGAAATATCATCATATAATTTCACGGGATTTTATAATATTTTTGTATATTTCAAAGAATTTGTTCACCAAAGTGAGGTATTTCGTAGGGTTTTAAAGATTTGAACAGATTTGGAATTCAACCTGAATTCTTATTATTTATCCTGACTTCTTTTAAATTCTTCTAAATTTACTTTAATTCTTCCAGATGTACTCAATCCTAGTCAATTCAGTGGATTTTGTTGAATTTTTAATGTTTTTGTTTAATTAATTCTGAAGATCAATAGATAAAATGGCCGAAGGATTTGAAATATTTGATGGCATTTTCTCAAATTCCTTGGCATTTTCAAGAGCTTTAAAAATGTCAAGGGTTTTTAACAGATTGTAAAGGATTTAAAATGTGTTAGGTTTTGTTAAAAGATTCCAAGGAATTATTAATTAAGTTCATTAATTTGGAGGGATTTCAAAGCGTTTGAAATATTTTAGGATAAAGAATTTTCTAGAATTTCGGAAGATATGTAACGATTTCACAGGATCTATAAAGTTTTAAAATATTTTAAAAGATGTGTCGTTATTTTATAAAATTTCCGAGGATTTCAATTATTTGAAGGGATTTTAAAGCTCTCAATCTATTTTAATATACTTTCCAGGATTTCTGGAAATATCATCATAGAATTTCACAGGATTTTATAATATTTTAGTGGATTTTAAAGAATTTATTCACGAGAATTGAGGTATTTTGCAGGATTTCAAAGGATTTAAAATATTTTCGGGAATTTAAAAAGATTCCAAGGATTTTTTTTTATTAATTTCATTAATTTGAAACGATTTCAAAGCGTTTGAAATGCTTTAGGATAAAGAATTTTCTGGAATTTCGGAAGATATGTAACGATTTCACAGGACTTATAAGGTTTTAAGATATTTTAAAAGATTTCACGGGATTTTTTAAGGTTTCCGAGGATTTCAATGATTGTAAGGGGTTTTTAAAGTTCTCAAGGTATTTTTAATAAATTTTCCAGGATTTTAAAGAATTTACTCACGAGGAGTGAGCTATTTTGTAGGGTTTCAAAGATTTAAAGAGATTTGAAATTATTTTTTGGAATTCACCCTGTTCTTATTAATTTTTTCTTTTGAATTTTTTAAATTCACTTGAATTCTACATTTACTCAATTCTACTTAATACAATGGATTTTTTTTTTAATTTTTCAAAGTTTTTATTTAATTGATCTTGAGAGTCAATTGATAAAATGATCAATTAATTTAAAATATTTTAAGGTATTTTTTCAGATACCTTGGCATTTTCAAGAGCTGTAAAAAATTTGAGAGTATTTCAAAAGATTTTAAATTTTTTAATTTTTTAGTGTATATTGAAAGATTCCCAGGCATTTTCAAGAGCTTTAAACAATTTCACGGGATGCCTTAAGAATTTAAATAATTTAAAGGGATTTAAAAAATTTGCATGCGGTTTTAAAGAATTTCCTAGAATTTCGGAAAAAATATAAGGATTTTACAGGACCTATAAGGTTTTGAGATATTTTCAAAAATCCCAAGGTATTTTAATAAATTTTTCAGAATTTTTGGAAATATCAAATTTCATAGAACTTCACAGGATATTATAATATTTTATTGGATTTCAAAGAATTTATTCACAAGAAGTGAGGGATTTCGTAAGGTTTCAAAGATTTCAAGAGATTTTCAAATATTTTTTGCAATTCATTTGGAATTCGCCCTGAATTCTTATTAATTTATCCTGAATTCTTTTAAATTCTTCTAAATTCACTCAATTCAACTCAATTGAATGGATTTTAAAAAAGTTTTTCTATAATTCTTCATCAAGTCTTTCAAACTCACCCTAAATTCTTAGGCATTTCATCCAATTCTTTTAAATTCTCTTTAATTTGTCTAAACTCATTTCAAAATTACTCAATTCAATGAATTTTTTCATATTCTTGAATTGTTTTGAATTCACTTGATTTTTTTTTAAATTCAGTTTGATTTGTTATAAATTTTATCGAATTATTCTCATTTTCCGTGAATTCCTCTAAATTCACTCAAATTTTATTATAATCAATGGAATTTTTTCGATTGTAAACATTTTTTCCGATCCATTTGAATTACTTTGTAGTCATTAGTCTTTCCTTTGCTTAGAAATTAGTAGGGTTTCATAGATTTGAAGATACATTAAATTTGTTTTGGAATTCACCCTGAATTCTTTTAAATTCTTTGGAATTCACCCTGAATTCTTTTAATTTACTTGAATTCTTCTAAATACATTTAATTCTATTTAATTCAACCTTGAATTCGTAGGCATTTCATCAAATTGTTTTGAATGCCCTTGAATTTTTCTAAGCTCATTTCGAAGTTAATGAATTCAATGAAGTTTTTTCATATTTTAAAATTATTTTTAATTTATTTGAATTTTTTTTAATTCACATTGAATTTTTATGAATTTCATCAAATTTCATCGATTTCTTCTCGTTTTCCTTAAATTCCTCCAAATTAATTTCAATTTTACGGAAATCAATCGAATTTTTTCCAGTCCATTTGAATTTTTTTGAATTTAAGTTGAATTGTTTTGAAGTCTTATGAATTCATCCTCAATTTGTTGCCCTTTGAGCGCGAAAAAAGTACCCTTTGGTCCCTATATTTTATGCCATAGGGACTGTGAGGCCTGATAAAATGATTATTGATCCGCAATCTGTTATTTTAAACTTTCAGAACCGATTCCAAGGCCAGCCAGACAAGTACAAGAAATTTCTAGAAATTTTACACACATATCAGAAAGAGCAACGGAATCTGAAGGAATCGGGCCACATGGGTATCGGAACTGGAAGTACAGTAGCCGGATCCGGAAAGTTAACGGAGGCGGAAGTCTACAGTCAAGTAGCCAAGCTTTTCGAAAACCAGGAGGACCTTCTCCTAGAATTTGGACAGTTTCTGCCCGATGCGACGAATCAGCAGAGCCCGCTGGTGAGTTTTTAAATCTCAATCTCAAGTATTGGGATCAGAAGTCTAGAGTGCGCTGCCTAGAGTCTAGAATAAACTCCTTGTCGACGCCATTTCGATGGAAACACCTAATCGCGGCGACAAGGTCGCCACCAGGTGGCGTATCTCAGTTCTGCTGTCTCCAATGTTAACACGAAAATTGGCCTAAAAATGTGATATCTAAAATGTTTTTCTTTTTCCAATCTTTCCTTCTCTTTGTGCAGAACTTTCATCCGTCCTTCGATGACAAATCTAACTCTGATTGGTGCCAGTCTGCTATGTTTCAGACTAACAAAGTCGGACCGGTTAACGATCACTCGACGATCACTAAGAAACCTTTAGGGCTGAAAACTCCTTATAATAATTCTGGTACTCTACCGAGGGATCATCGGGATTCGGGCGGAACGGGTGGTGGTCTTGATCGGGAAAATCGGGAATACCGAGATCGAGAAAGGGAGCGACAAGGATCAAGAGATATTAGCGTGGGGCAGAAAATTGGCCATAGTACGGGGCAGTTGAAGAGAAGTCCTTCATTTACCACTTCGATGTCTACCGGAAATTCACATCACATCCAGCATGGTCCACCGCCTGCTAAGAAACACAAGGTTGCCTCAGTTCGCGACTCTTCGATCGCAGAAGTTGGAAAATACGGCAGCTTGAATGACTACGCTTTTTTCGACAAGGTACCCTTTTTTTTTAAATACTAGAACATTGTGCGTTGAAGATTCATTATTTTAGTTGAAAATTCATTTCTTTGGTTGAATATTAATTTTTTTTTTAAATAAAAATTTAACTATTCAATTTTGGATTGAAGAATTATCTTTTTTAATTGAAAAGTCGTCTTTTTTGGTAGAATTTAAACTTTTCGGTGGAAAATTCATCTACTTGGTTTAAAATTTAATTATTATAGTTAAAGATACATTGTTTTAATTAAAAATTCATCTTTTTGGTTAAAATTTCAACTATTCCAGTTGAAGATTCACCATTTTAGTTGAAAATTCATCTCTTCAGTTAAACCTTTTTTTTTAATTCAAAAATTTTAAATATTCAATTTTTTAATTCAAAAATTATCTGTTTTAATTGGAAATTCCTCTTTTTTGGTAGAAATTAATCTTCTCGGTTGAAAATTCATCTTTTTGGTTGAAAATTCAATTATTCTAGCTGAAGATTAATCATTTTAGTTGAAAATTCATTACTTTGTAAATGTAACTATTTTTTGAAATTTTGTTGCAATTATTTGTTTTAATTGAAAATGTAACTTTTTCAGTTGAATATTCCATCATTTTTGTTAAAAATTCATCTCTTCGGTTCAACATTAATTTTTTAAATTAACAATTTAACTACTAAATTTTTGGTTGAAAAATTATCTGTATTAATTGAAAATTCGCCTTTTTCGGTAGAAACTAATCTTCTTGTTTGAAAATTCAATTATTCTAGTTAAAGATTCATCATTATAGTTAAAAATTCATTTCTTTGGTTGAATATTAATTTTTTTTTAAATAAAAATTTAACTATTCAATTTTGGATTGAAGAATTATCTTTTTTAATTGAAAAGTCGTCTTTTTTGGTAGAATTTAAACTTTTCGGTGGAAAATTCATCTATTTGGTTGAAAATTTAATTATTATAGTTAAAGATACATTGTTTTAATTAAAAATTCATCTTTTTGGTTAAAAATTCAACTATTCCAGTTGAAGATTCACCATTTTAGTTGAAAATTCATTACTTTGTAAATGTAACTATTTTTTGCAATTTTTTAAAAATTATTTTCATAAATAGAAAATGTAACTTTTTCAGTTGAATATTCCATCATTTTTGTTAAAAATTCATCTCTTTGATTCAACATTAATTTTTGTAATTAAAAACTTAACTATTCAATTTTTGGTTGAAAAATTATCTTTTTTAATTGAAAATTCGTCTTTTTCGTCAGAAATTAGTCTTCTTGTTTAAAAATTCATTTATTCTAGTTAAAGATTCATCATTTTAGTTGAAAATTCATCCCTTTGGTTGAACATTATTTTTTTTTTTAAATAAAAATTTGACTATTCAAGTTTTAGTTCAAAAATTATCTTTTTTAATTGAAAATTCGTCTTTTTTGGTAGAAATTAACCTTCTTGGTTGAAAACTCATCTCTTTAGTTAAACATTATTTTTTTCAACTGAAATTTTAAATATTCAATTTTTTGTTCAAAAATGATCTGTTTTAGTTGAAAATTCATCTTTTTTGATAGAAATTAAACTACTTGTTTTAAAATTCATCATTTTCGTTTAAAATTTAACTATTCCAATTGAAGATTCATCGTTTTAGTTGAAAATGTTGTTTTTTCGTTAAAAATTCGTTTTTTTTGGGTTGAAAATAGTTTTTTTAAAGTGAAAGTAAAATATTTGGTTTAAAATTGATCTTTTTTTAGTGGAAAATTCATGTATGTTGTTGATTTTTTTTTTTTATAATTAATTTATTTCAAATGAAAATTTAATTATTTCATGTTTGGTTTAAAATTCAACTATTCCAGTTAAAGATTGATCATTTTAGTTGATAATTCATCTTTTTGGTGTCTGGTTTAAAATTGATCTTTTTTGGTTGAAAATTCCTGTATCTTTTTGAAAATTTGTTTTTTTGTTGTTGAAAATTAATTTTTTGTACTGAAAATGTAACTGTTGAATATTCCATCATTCCTATCTTTGAAAACCCATCTTGGTGCGTTACTATTTCCGTTACCGTTACAATGATTTAGTTTTGTGCACCAGGCCGTTGAAGACGTCATCTACGATAAATTTTTAACAATTTAAATTGTGTCAACATCCAAAATAACTAACCAAAATAACTAAAAGTGGTGAGCCGAGGATCCAGGTGCACCAGGTCATGCACCAGGTAGTTTAACGCGTATTCTACGAGAACTTTTTAAAAATTTAAATTGTGCCAACATCCAAAATAACTAAAAGTGGTGAGCCGATGATCCGGGTGCACCGGTTCGCGCACCAGGTAGTTTAGCGCGTATTCTACGAGAACTTTTTAAAAATT
>CAKNYM010051897.1:69266-85617 GCA_932195095.1 Andricus curvator | reverse complement strand
AAGATTTCACAAAAATTTCAAAGATTTTAAATATTTCAGGGATTGCACAAATTGTACAAAAATTTAAAAAGTTTCCAAAACATTTCGCAGAAATTTGAAGATTTCACAAAGATTTTAAGTACTTTAAGAGATTTCAACGAATTTATAAAGATTTCACAAAGATTTCAAAGATTTCATGGATTTTAAATATTTCAGGGATTTTAAAATTTTTACGAAAAATTAAAAAGATTTCAAGTACTTCAAGAGATTTTAACGAATTTATAAAGATTTCGAAAGATTTCACAAAGATTTCAAAGATTTTAAATATTTCAGGGGTTGCAAAAATTTTACAAAAATTAAAAAAGTTTCCAAAAGATTTCATAAAGATTTTAAGTACTTCAAGAGATTTCAACGAATTCATAAAGATTTCAAAAGGTTTCAAAGTTTTCACAAAGATTTCAAGCTTCTGCTTTCTTTAAAAATTGTTGGTCAATAAAAAATGAAACGGATCATTTTTTACACCTATAACCAACGGTTATTTCATTATTTGCTTTAAAAAAAGGGGGCCTGGAAAAACTTGACTTCTTAACCTGGAAAAGACCTTGAATTTCGTTCTAATTTGATCTAATTGACTTTTTAATAAAATATTAATCTTGTGGTACTTTGTTTAGGTTCGAAAGGCTCTCAGATCTCAGGAAGTCTACGAGAACTTTCTCCGATGTTTGGTCTTGTTTAATCAGGAGATCGTTTCTAAGTCTGAGTTGCTGCAACTAGCAACGCCCTTTTTGGGACGGTTTCCGGAACTGCTGCGATGGTTTAAGGATTTCCTGGGACATGTGCCGGACCAAACGAGTACGACCTCGGCGAATATCACAAGTGCGTTAGGAATTGAGGCACTGCCGAATAATGTCGTCCGGAGTCATCAGGATCGACCCCAGGGCGACCTCGCGATGGAAATCGATTATTCGACTTGCAAAAGATTAGGGGCGTCGTATTGTGCGCTCCCGAAATCCTACATGCAGCCAAAATGCACGGGAAGAACGCAACTCTGCAAAGAGGTTCTTAATGACACCTGGGTGTCTTTCCCAACGTGGTCAGAGGACAGCACGTTTGTCACCTCGAGGTTTGTAATTTTAGTTATATTTTTTATTTATACAGGCCTCACAGACCGGTCCCTATATCCCCTATTGTACCCTATATTCACAGGGTGGCGACTTGACCAGGAAACCGGGAAATGACCTTGAATTTTATTGACCGGGAATTTAATTTAAAAACCGGGAATTTACTTCTGATCATAGCAAAATTCAAGAAATATAATTTCACTTGGAACAGGGAATGTTTTACATGGAATGGGAATTTTTTAAAGGAATTATAATTCGGATTGAGAAAAAAGGAATTTTTAAAAATCCCTCTTTCAAGTCAGAATTCGTTACAATTTGAAAGTTCCCTCTTCTAAATTTTAGGTAATAAATGTACTTCAAGCAGTTTTCAGAGTAGAAGTAGTATTTTAAAGAAGAAATATTTCTGAATTATAATAGAATTTTTTTTTACATTGTTCGTTGCGAATTCATCGTTTTTTAGTTAGAAATTCATCTACACTGGGTTAAAAGTTAAACTTTTGTTAAAAATTAATTTATCTTTTTTTGATGAAAATTCAACTATTTGGTTGAAAATTGATATTTTTCATTTAATAATTAAACTATTTGTTTGAAAATGTATGTACTTGGTGGAAAATTCATTTATTTTTGTAGACAATTAAACTTTATGGGTGACAATTCATCTTTTTGGCATAAAATTAAACTATTCCAGTTAAAGATTCATCATTTCAGTTGAAGATTCATCATTTTATTTGAAAATTCACCAGTTTTTTGTTAAAAAATCGATTTTTTTGTTGGTAAAAAATTATCTTATTTTTCTTTGAAAGTTAATCTTCTTGTTTAAAAATTCTTCTTTTCGGTTAAAAATTCAAGTATTCCAGTCAAATATTTATTATTTTAGTTGAAAATTCATCTTTTAGGTTTGAAATGAAATTATTTGGTTGAAAGTTAAGCTCTTTTGTTAAAAATTAATTTTTTTTTTTAGTTGAAAATCCATCGTTTTAATTAAAAATTCATTTCTTTGGTTGAAAAATGAGCTGTTTGATTGAAAATTTGTTTTTTCTTTGGATGTTTTTTGGTTGAAAATTATTTTTTTTTCAACTGAAAATGTAACTATTAATCCAGTTGAATATTTCATAATTTTAGTTCAAAATTCATGTCTTTGGTTGAACATTAATTTTTGAATAAAAATTTGATTATTCAATTTTTGGTTGAAAAATTATCTTTTTTAGTTGAAAATTCGTCTTTTTTGGTAGAAATTAATCTTCTTGGTTGAAAATTAATCTTTTTGATCAAAAATTCAATTATTCTAGTTAATGATTCATCATTTCAGTTAAAAATTCATCTTTCTGGTTTGAAATTCAACTATTGCAGTTAAATATTTACAATTTTATTTGAAAATTCATCACTTTGTTTGAAAATGTAACTATTATTTTGAAAGTTAGTTTTTGTTCTTGTTAAAAGTTTTTTTTTTTTGTTGAAATTAATTTTTTTAACTGAAAATTTAACTTATTCCGATTGAAAATTCCATAGCTGTTGTTGAAAATTCATCTGTTTGGTTAAACATTCATTTTTTTAACTTGAAATTTAATTATTAAAGTTTTGGTTGACAATTTATCTTTTTTTAGTAAAAATTAATTTTTTGGTTTGAAAATTGAACTATATCAAATAAAGATTCATTGTTTTAGTTGAAAACTCTTATGTTTGGTTTACAAATAATTTTTTAAACTAAAAATGTTACTATTCCATTTTCGATTGAAAATTATTATTTTTCAGTTCAAAATTTAACTATTTGGTTGAAAATTTGTCTTCTTTTATTAAAACTTCAAACCTTTCTTTAAAAGTTAATCTATTTGGTTGAAAAATTGTATTTTTGGGTAGAAAATTAATCTTTTTATTTAAAATGTAATCTTCTTTAAAAATTCGTCTTTTTGGTTGAAAATTCGAGTGTTCCAGTTAAATATTCATCATTTTAGTTGAAAATTTATCTTTTTGGTTTAAAATGTAACTATTCCAGATAAAGATTCATAATTTGATTTGAAAATTTATCACTTTGGTTGAAAATTGAACTATTTTATTGAAAATCCGTTTTTTTTTTGTTGAAAATTAATTTTTTCAACTGAAAGTTTTACTATTCCATTTTTTTGTAAAAAATTGATATTTTTTAGTGGAAAATTGATATTTTTTAGTGGAAAATTTAAGTATTTTTTTCAAAATTCATTTATTTTGCAACGTTTTGCTCTGTTGTGTTGAAAGATGTTTGAAAATTGAACTATTTCAGTTAAAGATTCATTGTTTTAGTTGAAAACTCTTATGTTTGGTTTAAAAATAATTTTTTAAACTAAAAATGTTACTATTCCATTTTCGATTGAAAATTATTATATTTTCAGTTCAAAATTTAACTATTTGGTTGAAAATTTGTCTTCTTTTATTAAAACTTCAAACCTTTCTTTAAAAGTTAATGTATTTGGCTGAAAAATTGTATTTTTGGGTAGAAAATTAATCTTTTTATTTAAAATGTAATCTTCTTTAAAAATTCGTCTTTTTGGTTGTAATTCGAGTGTCCTATCTTTGAAAGTTGGTATTCGTCGTTTAGTTACCGTTACCGTTACTTAGTTAACCATAAGGCGATCTTATCGACGATGGGCGATCTGTGTTTATTTGAACTCGAGATGTTTGTTTTCATAAGAAGCTTAGTGGAAGTATATGCATTTATACTTCGGTATATATATGATTCCTTTCACGCATTTTTTAAAAATAAGGCTTTTAATTAACATTTTAAATATTTTATTCGTATTTTGAAAGATTCATTTTCGATTTAACGTTTTAGTCATAGTTCATTTATATTTCAAAATGTTTGAAACTTTCGAAATTTGGAGTACCATTTAATTTTTAATTGTGTTTGGATTTTTTATAATAAATTTTGTTAATTTTTTAATTTAAAAACCAACTTCACATTTTTGTTTAACTTTTCAGAAGGACTTTGGCGTTTTTTCAATGAATAGGATAAATTAGTTTAGGGTATCAAGAAAGAATGTATTTCCAATAATTCGTTTCTACGATAGCTTGCAAATATATAATAATTATTAATTATTTTAACAATTTTCATAAACATATTTAGAGTTTGGCTATTTTTCAAGGAATAGGTACAGTTTGTTTACAAAGTCAACTACGAATGTCTTTCTGATGAAACTTTTCTATGTTGCTTCGTAAATTTACAATAATTATTAATAATTGAAACAATTTGCATAAACAAAGAGTTTGGCTATTTTTCAACGAATACGGTAAATTTCTTTTACAGAATTCACTAAGAATATCCTTCCGATGACTCTTTTCTATGAAGCTTTGCAAACTTACAAGAATTATCAATTATTTCAACAAATTAAGAGTTTGACCACTTTCCATCGAATAAGCCCAATTTGTTTACGGAATCACCAATAATGTATTGCCAATAACTCTTTTCTACGATACTTTGCACAGTTACAATAATTATTAATTATTTAAACAGTCTTCATAAACATATTCAGAGTTTGGGTATTTTTCAAGGAATAGGCACAATTTGTTTACGGAGTCAACTAAGAATATCTTTCCGATTACTCTTTTCTATGTTGCTTTATAAATTTACAAGAATTATTAATTATTTAAACAATTTTGATTAAAAAATTAATAGTTTGGCTATTTCTCAACGAATAGGCTCAATTTTTTTACAGAATTAAGTAAGAATATCTTTCAGATTACTTTTTTCTATAATGATTTGCAAATTTTCAAGAATTATTAATTATTTAAAGAATTTTCATAAACAAATTAAGCGCCTGGTTATTTTTCAACGAATAGGAACAATTAGTTTGGGGAATCAAGAAAGAATGTATTCCCAATAAATCTTTTCTACGATACTTTGCAAATATACAATAATTATTAATTATTTTAACAATTTTTCTAAAAATATTCAGAGTTGGTCTATTTTCCAAGGAATAGGCAGAATTTGTTTACGGAGTCAACTAGGAATGTCTTTTCGCTGACTATTTTATATGCTGCTTTGTAAATTTACAAGAATTATTATTTGTAATATTATTTTTAACGAATTGGCTCAATTGGTTTACAGAACCAAAAAGAATGTATTAAAAATAAGTCTTTCCTATGTTACTTTGCAAATTTACAATAATAGTTAATTATTTTAACAACTTTCATACACATATTCAGAGTTTGGCTGTTTTTCAACAAATAGGCTCACTTTGTTTACGAATTCAACTAACAATATCTTTTCGGTGACTGTTATCTATGTTGCTTTCTAAACTTACAATAATTTTCAATTATTTAAACAATTTTAATTTAAAAACTGAGAGTTTGGCTATTTTTTAACGAATAGGCTCCATTTTTTATAGAATTAAGTAAGAATATCTTTGCAGTGACTTTTTGCTATAATGCTCTGCAAATTTCAAAGAATGAATAATTATTTAAACAATTTTGATAAACAAATCAAGTGTTTGGCTATTTTTTAACGAATAGGCTCAATTTGTTTACGGACTCAATAAAGAATGTTTTTCAAATACCTCTTTCCTATGATACTTTGAAAATTTACAATAATGATTAATTATTTAAACAATTTTCATGAACACATTCAGAACAATTTGTTTGCGTAGTCAACTAAGATTATCTTTCCGATGACTATTTACTATGTTTTGTAAATTTACAAGAATTATTAATTATTTAAACAATTCTGATTACAAAATTTAGAGTCTGGCTATTTTTCAACGAATAGGCTCAATTTTTTGCAGAATTATTTATTCTGCATCGTGAACTTCGTACGAAATGATTCAGTGGGAATTTTTTTCGTATTTTTTTTTCATGACTGTATTGCAGAAAACAAGTTCTAAAGTTGTTTTGACTTTTTTATATAATAGAAGAAAATGTCAAAATAACTGTGGAATCTTTGAAATCTCTTATCCATAATTTTAGTTGAAAATTTATCTTTTTGGTTTAAAATTTAACTATTCCAGATAAAGATTCATAATTTGATTTGAAAATTCATCACTTTGGTTGAAAATTGAACTATTTTATTGAAAATCCGTTTTTTTTTTGTTGAAAATTAATTTTTTCAACTGAAAGTTTTACTATTCCATTTTTTTGTAAAAAATTGATATTTTTTAGTGGAAAATTGATATTTTTTAGTGGAAAATTTAAGTATTTTTTTCAAAATTCATTTATTTTGCAACGTTTTGCTCTGTTGTGTTAAAAGATGTTTAGAACGAACGTCATGAATTGAAATAAATGTTTGCGTTTTGCGGCAAATATAAATATGTTACTGTGAGTTGACCGGGAAAATTGAAAAACTTGACCGGGGAAAACCGGGAAATGACCGGGAATTTGAAATTGTCCGCCGAATCGCCACCCTGATAGCTAAAAATGATCTGATGTTCCAAAATTCCCTATTTTAAATCAGCAATCTTTAAAATCTTTTAAGATGCTTAGAAATCTCTTAAACTGTTTAAAAATCGTTTGAAATCTTTTAAATTGACGGGGAGAAATGAAAAATTGATCGGGAGAAACCCGGGAAATGACTACATGAGAATTTAAAATCATTCCCTGATCTAACTTGCAGTAAATGAGCTGTTAATTCTTTTCGAGGATTTAAGTAGTCAATTTTCTAAGACTTTGAAATATTTTGCAGGAAAACCCAATACGAGGAATTTATATACCGCTGTGAGGACGAGAGATTCGAGTTGGACGGCGTGATCGAGACGAATGCCGCGACGATTCGAGTCCTGGAAGGTGTCCACAAGAAAATGAGTCGAATGAGCCAGGAGGAGCTGCAGAAATTCAAGTTGGACGATTGTCTGGGTGGCTGTTCGCCAACGATACACCAACGAGCCGTGAAGAGGATATACGGTGACAAGGCAGCGGATATAATCGACGGACTGAAAAAGAACCCCATGATAGCCGTCCCCGTCGTTCTGCGTCGGTTAAAAAACAAAGAAGAAGAGTGGCGAGAAGCCCAAAAAGGCTTCAACAAAATCTGGCGAGAACAGAACGAGAAGTACTACCTGAAATCCCTCGACCACCAGGGAATCAATTTCAAGCAAAACGACGTCAAGGCTCTCAGGTCAAAAAGTCTCTTCAATGAGATCGAAACTTTGTACGACGAGAGGCACGAGCAGGTCGACGATAACAACGGGGATACGCAAAATGCAGGAGGTCCTCACCTGATTTTTTCCTACAAGGACAAATCGGTTTTGGACGATGCTGCCAATCTCCTGATCCATCACGTGAAGAGACAGACAGCCATTCACAAGGAGGACAAGCAGAGGATAAAGCAGTTGTTGAAACACTTTATTCCGGATCTGTTTTTCCATCCGAGGCAGGAACTCAGTGACGACGAGCGGGACGAGGATGAAGATAAGGAGGAAACGGGGTTATCTTGCAGTAACAATACCTCAACGGCGAATGCAACTTGTTCGGTTGGTGGCCTTCAAAGTACGAGGATTAAAACTCCTCCCTCGCCTGCTCCGTCTTCCACGCAGATTAAGATCGAACCTGACATCAAACTCGACATCAAATCACCTATTCATAGTCTCTTGGCCGATCCGGATGAGGAATATGCCCTTTTTATGGGGAGCAATCACTGGTATCTCTTTCTAAGGTTGCATCAGATCCTCTGCGAGAGACTGACGAAAATGTACGAGAGGGCGATTGCCCTCGCGGAGGAGGAATCTCAGTTTAAGCAGCAAAGGAACGAAAGCACGGCCGTTGCTTTGAGACTGAAGCCCAAGGGTAATTTTCTCTTTTCATTTACAGTTCTTTGAGCAGAAACTTTTTTCTTAAATTCCCCTTTTTCCCCATTTCTCTTTAAATATAATACATTTGAGAATTCGATATTTGAATTACGCGGGAAATTTCGGAACGAGAAATAGTCTCGAGTTCGAGTTGTAAAATTTGAACTTGCATTTGTTTGAAATTTACTAGAAACTTAGCTATAAATTACATATTTACTTAGCAAATGTAAATATGTAATTTAGAGCTAAGCCTATTGACCATTCAAAAATTTATAAATGTTTACATGACCGATTTTAAATTAAACTCAGGCCTCACAGACCGGTCCCTAAAGTACCCTATTTTCAAGATTTGGTCCCTATCGTACCCTATTTGCAGCCCCGTAATGGAAATTCCAAAAAATTTATAATAAGATCAAAGCTTCCAAGAGCATTTTGAAAAAATAGCAAAAATCAGGGAATTCCTGTAAGAAATAACTGTAAAAAAATAATCAGGGCTGCCACACAGTCACTATTAGTCACTTTTTTCTCAAATAATTTTTTATTTACTTTTTTAAATGAAAAGATCACATTAGTCACTGAATTGTCTTGAATTCTTTTCATATATTTCAGATTATTTTTAAAGATTCCGAGAAATTTATAATAGATTTCAATAATTTGAAGGGATTTTTAAGATTTTAGGCTATTTTTAAAACTTCTAAGGCATTTTCAAGAGCTTTTAATTTGAAATATTTTAGGGAATTTTAAATTTTTAACGAATTTCAAGGAATTTCAAAACATTTTAAAGGATTTAAAATATTTGAGGTTATTTTCGGTTATTTTGAAAGATTTTAATTAATTTTTAATTGTTTTTAGTAATTTAGTGGGATTTCAAAGAATTTGAAATATTTTACAGAATTTAAAAAGAATCCAAGGAATTCTTAATTAATTAAATTAATTTGAAGGAATTTCGAAGCGTTTGAAATATTTTAGGATAAAGAATTTTCTAGAATTTCAGAAAATATGAAACGATTTTACAGGATTTATATGGTCGTAAGATATTTTAAAGGATTTCACGTTATTTTATAAGATTTCCGAGGATTTCAATAACTTTTAAGGGATTTTAAAACTCTCAATGTATTTTAATACATTTTCCAGGATTTCAGGAAATATCATAGAATTTCACAGGGATTTTATAATGTTTTAGTGGATAAAAAATTTGTTCACGAGAAATAAGGTATTTTGTAGGATTTCAAAGGATTTTAAATATTTTAGGACATCTTAAAAGATTCCAAGGAATTTTTAATCGATTTTAATAATTTTAAGATATTTAATAACATTTTAGTGGATTTTAAAGAATATATTCAAGAAAAGTGTGTTATTTCATAGGGTTTTAAAGATTTGAAGAGATTTAAAATTATTTTTTGGATTTCAACCTGAATTCTTATTAATTTATCAATTTTACATAATTCAATTGTTTTTTTAAAAGTTTTTATATAATTGGTTCTGTAGATTAATTGATAAAATGACAAAAGGATTTTAAATATTTTAAGGTATTTTTCAAATTCCTTAGCATTTTCTGGAGCTTTAAAAAATTTAAATGTATTTCAAAAAATTGTAAGGGATTAGAAATATTCTAGGTTATTTTAAAAGATTATAGAGAAATTGTTAATTGATTTCAGTAATTTTATAAGATTTCAAAGGATTTGATCTATTTTGCATTTTCAAGAGCTTTAAAAAGTTTCAAGGGATTTCAAAAGATTCAAAGGATTGGAAATATTTTAGGAAATTTTTACGATTCCCACACATTTTTTTATTTTTTTCAATAGTTTGAAGGGATTTCAAAGACTTTGAAATATTTTAAGGTATTTTAAAAGATTTCAAGGGATTTCCAAGGGTTTTAATAATTTTAAAGGATTTTAATGTTTTAACGGATTTCAAAGAATTTATTCACAAGAAGTGAGGGATTTCGTAGGGTTTCAAAGATCTTAAGAGATTTTCCAATATTTTTTGCAATTCATTTGGACTTCGCCCTGAATTCTTATTAATTTATCCTGAATTCTTTTAAATACTTTTAAATTCTTCTGGATGCACTCAATTTTGCTCAGGTCAATGGATTTTTAAAAAGTTTTTGTTTAATTCATCTTGAAATCATTAAAACTCACCTTAAATTTTTAGGAATTTCATCAAATTATTTTTTAATTCTCTTTAATTTTTTATGAAATTTATTTCAAACTTACTCAATTCAATGAAATTTTTAATATTTTTAATTTTTTTTCTTCATAGTTTAAAATTTTTGTCAATTCATTTGAATTTTTTTTAATTCACCTTAAATTTTTATACATTTTATCGAATTCTGCTCGTTTCCCTTAAATTCCTCTAAATTCACTCAAATTTCACAGAAATAAATAGATTTTTTCGATTTCTAAAACTTTTTCCAATTCATTTGAATTTTTTTGAATTGTTTTATGGTCATTAGTCATTTTTTTAGTTAAAAAGTGGTAGAGTTTCAAAGATTTAAAATTATTTTTTGAAATTCGGCCTGAATTCTTTTAAATTCTTTGGGATTTCGTTGAATTTTTTTACTTCACTTGAATTATTCTAAATTTACTCAATTATACTTAATTTAATGGATTTTTTTTTTTAATTTTTAAAAGGTTTTAGTACCCTTTAGTCCTTATATTTTATCCCATAGGGACTGTGAGGCCTGTAAACTACTTAGGATTTGAACAAAACTTTGAAGCTAAAATAATTTTTTGGACGAAAAAGTATCGCGATTCAATTATTAATGAGGGTATTTTTTAAAAGAGAAAGTATTCTTGATCATTAGAACGATTTTAAGCATATACAAGTTGATTATTTAACAAATTTTATTTTTTGACGAACTTTTTTATATTGCTGTGAATGAATTTCCAACGAACTAACAATGAGATAAGCAGAGTTGGAATTTTTTTTAATCAACTGTGGAAAATTCAGTAATCAATTTTTTTCAATTTTCAACAATTAAATTTTTAAAAGTTTAAAGTTCATTTGTTTAAAATTGAAGAAAATTGAAAATTTAGTTTTCAACTGTTAGAAATTGGAGAAAATTGAATTTTAAACTGTTGAAAATTCAAGAAAATTAATCATTGAATTTTCAACAGTAGAAAATTCAACGGTTGTAAATTTAAGAAAATTGAACGTTGAGTTTTCAACAGTTGAATTTTCTTAAATTTGCAACTATTGAATTTTTAACATTTTAAAATTCAATTGTTTAAAAGCTGAAGAAAATTGAAAATTCAATTGTTGAAAAGTGAACACAATTAAAAATTGGATTTTCAACGGTTTAAAATTTTGAATTGAATTTTCAACTGTTGAAAATAAAATTGAATTTTCTTAAATTTTCAACTGTTGAATTTTTAACAGAATATTTAAATTTTCAAACAAATAGTTTAATTTTTCATCAAATACTTTAATTTTCAACCAAAGTATTGAATTTTTAACAAAAAATACGAATTTTCAACAAATAAGATAATTTACGATCAAACAGTTGAATTTTCAACAAAAATAATGGATCTTCAGCTAAAAAATGCATTTCTTCCAAAATAGTTCAACTTTAAACCAAGTAGTTGATTTAAAAAAAATGCATTCTGTCCGAAACATGTAATAGTTAGTATCTAAACAAAAATATTTGAATTTAAAATAAAAACAGTTGAATTCAACCAAAAAATACAAATTTTCAACAAAATAGTTCATTTCTCAACTAAAACGGATGAATTTTCAACTAAAGTGATTAATTTTCTACAAGAAAAGAATGAATTTTCAATCAAATAGTTGAATTTTAAACTAACAAAAGAAAAATTTAAATCAAAAATGGAATAGTTAAATTTCAAAAATTGATTTTCAACCCAAAATGAAACGCATTTTTAACAAAATAGTTAAATTTTCAACCAAAGAGATGAATCTTCAACCAAAAAAATGAATTTACTGCAAAGTAATTCAACTTTCACCTAATTATGTGAATTTTTAAACAAAAAAGATTACTTTTTAACAAAATAATTGCATTTCCAACAAAATAATTAAACCCTCAACAAATTAGTTGTGTTTTTCACCAAATTGCTGAATTTTTAACATAGAAAGATGAGTTTTTAATCAAGAAAATTAATTTTCTATACTGAAGACGAATTTTCAACAAAATACATGAATTTTCAATCAAAAATGGAACAGTTAAATTTGCAGTTAAAAAAAAACTAATTTAAAAAAAAACGAATTATGAACCAGTAATTCCAGGGAAAAGGCGAATTTTTAATAAAATAGTTGAATCCTTACCTAAATATGTACATGAATTTTCAACAAGCAAGATTAATTTTTTACTCAAGTAGACAAATTTGTAATAAAATAGTTCAGTGTTCAAGTTAAAAAGTAGAATTTTTTACAAAACAGTTCACTTTTAAAGCGGAAAACTGTTAAATTTGCAAAGCGGAAAACTGTTAAATTTTCAAAGAAAAGATAAATTTTCAAAGAAAAGATAAATTTTCAAAGAAAAGATAAATTTTCAACCAAAAGTGAAATCGGTAAATTTTCAGTTTAAAAAACTAAATTTCAACAAATGAAAAAAGAATTTTTAAGCCGTTGAATTCAATTAAAAAGACGATTTTTTAAACAAAATAGTGGAATCCTCAACCAAAATAATGAATTTTCAGCTAAAAAAATTATTTTTCTATCCAAATAAACGAATTTCCAAGTCTGTTTAATTTTTAACGAAGTGTTTTTTTTTTTAACAAAATACATGAATTTTCTACGATGTAGTTGAATTTTCAACCTATAAAGGAAAAATTTTCTTCCAACTATTTAAAATTGAAAATTTCATTTTCAACTCTTGAAACTCGATGAAGATTCAATTGTTGAAAATTGAAGAAAATTGAAAATTAAATTTTCAACAGTAGAGCTAATTTAAGTTTTAACCAAATAATTAAATTTTCTACCAAACTATTTAATCATCAAAAAAGTTAATTTTCAACCAAATAGTTTAATTTTCTACGGAATTGTTGAGTTTCCAATCCAAAAAGACTGATTTTCTATAACGCAGCTGAATTTTCAACAAATAAATTAATTTACGATGAAATAGTTGAATTTTCAACTAAAATGATAAATCTTTAACCAAAAAAAAAAGAATTTTTCACAAAATAGTTCAGCTTAAAACCAAGTAGTTGATTTTTTAACCAAAAAACTAGATTCTCAACGAAACATGTAATAGTTAATATTTAAAAAAAAAATATTTTAATTTGAAATAAAAACCAGTCGAATTCAACCAAAAAATACGAATTTACAAGCAAGCAGTTGCATTTTTAACCATAAAGGATGCATTATCAAGCAAAAAAATTATAATAATTTTCCACCAAAAATACGAATTTTCAACCATAAATGGTCAATTTTTAGAAAAACATTTAAATTTTCAATAAAAAAGATGAATTTTCAGTCATATAGTTGAATTTTAAACAAATAAAGATAAATTTTCAATTAAAAATGAAATAGTTAAATTTTCAGTCGAAAAAAAAAAATAATTTTCAACCAAAAATGAAATGCACTTTTAACAAAATAGTTAAATTTACAACCGGAGATGAATCTACAAAAAAAAATTATAACAAAGTAGTTTAACTTTGAACTAAGTAGTTGAATTGTTGTCCAAAAAATATGACTTTAACAAAATAGTTATATTTTCAATAAAATAATTAAATTTTTAAGTAAGTAGTATAATTTATAACTAAACGAGATGCATTCCGAACGAAAAATTTAATGATAGACTTTTCAACCAAAAAAAATTAACTTTTAATCAAGAATAGTTGGATTTTCGTATTGGATTCTATTAATTCAGTTCAAATTTTGGCGAAAAAACTGGAAAAAGAGGAAGTTTCTTAAAAACAGGGGGAAAAATAAGAATTCTTTGAAAAGGGAAAAAGATTTTATTATGGATTTCTTTTTAATACTCTTTGGTTTAGTTTGTGTATGTCTCATAAAGAAAAATCAAGTTACTATATACTGTTTATTATTTTATATTTTATTTCAAAATTTATGCCACTATTGACAATATTTTTTATCTCTGAAGTGAGTCCGAGCCCTGTAAATCGTTAATTATGAAATACTTTTATTGTTCCAGGTGAAATCCCGATAGACGATTATTATCCAGCGTTTTTGGATATGGTTAAAAATGTACTTGATGGAAATATGGAAAGTACATCATACGAGGATACACTCAGAGAAATGTTTGGCATCCATGCGTATATTGCCTTCACATTGGACAAAGTCGTTTCTTATGCTGTGCGACAAGTAAGTAAAATTTTCCTTAAATTCTATATTTCAAGTACTTTCTCCTATTCCCCTCCGTTCCCATTTCAGGGTATTTTTAAAGATTGCAATACATTTTTAATAGATTTCATTAATTAGAAGGGATTTCTAAGATTTTAGGGTATTTTCAAAACTTCTAAGGCATTTTAAAGAGATTTTAATTTGAAATATGTTAAGGAATTTTAAGATTCCAAGGAATTTTTTATTAATTGAATTAATTTCAAGGGATTTCAATGCGTTTGAAGTATTTTAGGGTGAATAATTTTCTTGAATTTCGGAAGATTGGAACGATTTTACAGGACCTAGAAGGGTTTAAGATTTTTTTAAAGATTTCCGAGGATTGCAATGATTTTAAGGGATTTTAAAGCCCTCAATTTATTTTAATACATTTTCCAAGATTTCAGGAAATATACCAGATTTCATAGAATTTCACGGGATTTGATAATATTTTAGTGGATTTTAAAGATTTTATTCAAGAGAAGCGAGGTATTTCGTAGGGTTTCTAAGATTTGAAGAGATTTGAAATTATTCTTTAGCATTCACTCTGAATTCTTTTAATTCTTTGGAATTCTTTTGAATTTTTCGTATTCGCTTGAATTCTTCTGAATTTACTCAATTCTACTTAATTCAATGCATTTTTTGAAATTTTGAAAGTTTTTATTTAATTGATCCTGAGGATTAGAAATATTTTAAGGTATTTTGTCAAATTCCTGGGCATTTTCAAAATCTTTAAATTTAAAAAAAATTTTTAAGGATTTTAAATATTTTAGATTATTTTAAAAGATTACAACGAAATTTTTAATGGATTTCAGTAATTTAATAGGATTTAAAAGGATTTAAAATATTTGAGGACATTGTGAAAGATTCCCAGGCATTTTCAAGAGTTTTAACAAGTTTCCAGGGATTTCAGAAGATATCAAAAGATTCGAAATATTTTAGGAAATTTTAAAAGATTCCCAAAACTTTATTTATTTCAATAGTTTGAAAGGGATTTCAAAGACTTTTAAATATTTAGGATATTTTAAAATATTTCAAGGCATTTCAAGAGATTTAAACAATTTCAAGGGATTTCCATGGGTTTTAATAATTTTAAGGGATTTAAAAAAATTTGCATGTGGTTTTAAAGAATTTCCTCAAATTTCGGAAGATATAGAAGAATTTTACAGGACCTGTAAGGTTACAGGATATTTTAAAAGATTACAAGGGATTTTATCAAATTTCCGAGAATTTCAATGATTTTGTGGGGGTTTAAGAGCTATCAAGGTATGTTAATAAATTTTCCAGAATTTCAGGAAGTATCCTCAGATTTCATGTAATTTCACTGGTTTTTATAATATTTTTCAAAGATTTCAAGAGATTTTCAAATATTTTTTGCAATTCATTTGTAATTCGCCCTGAGTTCTTATTAATGTATCCTCAATTCTTGTAAATCCTTTTGAATTCTTCTAAATGCACTTAATTTTACTCAATTCAGTGGATTTAAAAAAAGTTTTTATTTAATTCATCTTGAAGTCTTTTAAAGTCACCTTAATTTCTTAGGCATTTCGTCAAGTTCTTTTAAATTCTCTTTAATTCTTCTAAACTCATTTCAAACTTGCTCAATTCAATCAATTTTTTCATATTTTTGATTTGTTTTGAATGCAATTGATTGGTTTTTGAATTCAGTTTGATTTTTTATGAATTTCATTAAATTCTTTTAAATTCTCTTTAATTTTTCTAAACTCATTTCAAACTTACTCAATTCAATGAATTCTTTGATATTTTTTAATTGTTTTGAATTCTCTTGATTTTTTTAAAATTCAGTTTGATTTTTTATGAATTTCATAGAATTCTTCTAGTTTCCCATAAATTCACTAAAACTCTACTGAAATAAATGGATTTTTTCGATTTAAACAAATTTTTCCAATTCATGTGAATTCTTTTGAATTTGACTTTAATTGTTTTGTAGCCATTAGTCGTTTTTTTGATAAGAAATTAGTAGGGTTTCAAAGACTTGAAGAGATTTGAAATTATCTTTTGGAATTCACCTTGAATTCTTCTTAATTTAACCTGAATTATTTTAAATTCTTTGGAATTCTCTTGAATTTTTTTAATTCTTCTTCGAAATGTACTCAATTCTACTTAATTCAATGGATTTTTTAAAAATTATTTAATAGTTTTTATTTAATTGATCCCGAAGTCTTTTAATCTCACCTTGAATTCTCA
>CAKNYM010051897.1:46134-62423 GCA_932195095.1 Andricus curvator | reverse complement strand
TTTTTTCGATTTTAAAAAATTTGTCCATTTCATTTGAATTCTTTTGAATTTATCTTGACTTGTTTTGTAGTCATTATTCACTTTTTTTAGTAGAGTTTCAAGGATTTGAAGAGATTTAAAATTATTCTTTGGAATTTCCCCGGAATTCTTTTTCATTCTTTGGAATTTTGATTTCTTCTAATTGACTTGAATTCTTATAAATTTACTCCATTCTACTTAATTCCATCGATTTTTTGGAAGTTTTGAAAATTTTTATTTAAATAATCAGAAAGTCTTTTGACCTCACCTTGAACTTTTATTAATTTCATCGAATTTTTCTCGTTTCCCTTAAATTTCTCTAAATTCATTCCAATTTGATGGAAATCGATATAATTTTTCTGATTTTTAAATTATTTCCAATTCATTTGAATTCCTTTTAATTTACCTTGAATTTTTTGAAGTCTTATGAATTTATACTGAATTGGTTACGCTTTAAGCGCGAAAAAGTACCCTTTGGTCCCCGCATTTTATCCCATAGGGACTGTGAGGCCTGGAAGTATTATAATTCTGGCTTCGAATAATGATTTTGACTTGGAACGGGGAATTTTCGAAAATAATTCTGATTCTAATTTGGAACAGGGAATTTTTGAAAAAATCATAATTCAAATCTGGAACAAGAAAGTTTTCAAAAAAATTATAATTCTGAGTTAGGACATACGGATATTTGAAAAAGAAGTATAATTCCCAAACCGGGAAAATGAAAAATTGACGAGAATAAATTCGGGAAATGACCGGGAATTTAAAATCATCCGTCGGGTAGACACTCTGATTAATTGACCTTTGTCGATTTATATTGAAATGACTTGAGCAACCCCAGAAAGAAATGACTAGTCGCAAAAAAGTGAGCTCTATTAAAATAAAATTTAATTTCTTTCTTATCTCCCTAATCAGGGTGGCGAATTGACCGGGAAAGACCGGGGAATGACCGGGAATTTAATTTAAAAACCGGGAATTTACTCCTGATCGTAGCAAAATTAAAGTTTTCATTATTTGAATTATTTTGGTTAATTTAGAAAAGAAATTTGTACTATATCTACTGTTGCAGTTTTTAGGGTAGAAGTAGTATTTCAACGAAGAAATATTTTTGAATTATAAGATTGATGTTGAAGATTCATCATTTTAATTAAAAATTCTTCTCTGGTTAAAAATGTAACTACTTTATTAAAAGTCAGTTTATCTTTTTTTGGTAAAAATTCAACTATTTGGTTGATAATTTATATTTTGGATTTAAAAATTAAACTATTTGTTTGAAAATTTATGTACTTTGTGGAAAATTCGTCTTTTTTCGTAGAAAATGTATCTTTATGGTTGAAAATTCATCTTTTTGGCGTAAAATTCAACTATTCCAGTTGAAGATTCATCATTTTAGTTGAAAATTCATCAGTTTGGTTGAAAATTAGTTTCATTAACTGAAAATTTAACTTCCATTTTTAGTTGAAAATTGATCTTTTCTAGTACAAAATTCAACAATTTGGATAAAAGTTTGTCTTTTCTAATTGAAAATTCAACTATTTCGTTCAAAATTCACGTACTTTGTTGAAAAATCGATCTTTCTTTGTAGAAAATTATCTTTTCTTTTGGAAGTTAATCTTCTATTTAAAAATTCTTCTTTGTGGTTAACAATTCAAGTATTCCAGTTAAATATTTATAATTTTAGTTGAAAATTCATCTTTTAGGTTGGAAATAAAATTATTTGGTTAAAGGTTAAACTCTTTTGTTAAAAATTATTTTTTTGTTTTGTTAAAGATTCATCGTTTTAATTTAAAAAAATTTTCTTTGGTTGAAAAATGAGCTGTTTCATTGAAAACTTGTTTTTTCTTTTGATGTTTTTTGGCTGAAAATGGTTGTTTTTTCAACTGAAAATGACAATTATTCCAGTTAAATATTCCATAATTTTAGTTGAAAATTCGTATTCTTTGGTAGAAATTAATCTTCTTGGTTGAAAATGAATCTTTTTGGTCAAAAATTCAATTATTCTAGTTAAGGATTCATAATTTCAGTTAAAAAATCGTCTTTCTGGTTTAAAATTCAACTATTTCAGTTGAAGATTCATTGTTTCAGTTGAAAACCCTTATATTTGGTTTAGAATTAATTTTTTTAACTAAAAATGTTACTATTCCATTTTCGGTTGAAAATTATTTTTTTTTTTTTAGTTAAAAATTCAACTATTGTGTTGAAAATTTGTCTTCTTTAATTAAAAAGTCAACTATTTCGTTAAAAATTCAGGCATTTTGTTGAAAAATTGTATTTTTTGGTAGAAAATTAATCTTTTTATTTGAAAATTAATGTTTTTGTTTCAAAATTCATCTTTTTGGTTGAAAATTCAAGTGTTCCAGTTAAGTAATCATCATTTTAGTTTAAAAATCATCTTTCTGGTTTAAAATTCAACTATTTCAGTTAAAGATTCATTGTTTCAGTTGAAAACCCTTATGTTTGGTTTAGAATTAATTTTTTTAACTAAAAATGTTACTATTCCATTTTCGGTTGAAAATTATTTTTTTAGTTCAAAATTGAACTATTTGGTTTAAAATTTGTCATATTTAATTAAAAAGTCAACTATTTCTTTAAAAATTAATGTATTTTGATGAAAAATTGTATTTTTTGGTAGAAAATTAATCTTTTTATTTGAAAATTAATCGTCTTGTTTAAAAATTAATCTTTTTGTTAGAAAATTCAAGTGTTCCAGTTGAATATTCATCATTTTAGTTGAAAATTCATCTTTCTGGTTTAAAATTTAAATATTTCATTCGAAGATTCATAATTTTATTTGAAAATTCATCACTGGTTGAAAATTGAACTATTTTGTTGAAAATTCGTTTTTTTTTGTTGAAAATTAATTTTTTCAACTGAAAGTTTAACTATTCCATTTTTTGTAAAAAAATTGATATTTTTAGTAGAAAATTTGAGTATCTTTTTCTCTGTTCGTCTCTCTTGTTGTGTTAAAGGATGTTTAGAATGAACGTCCTGAATTAAAATAAATGTTTGCGTTTTGCGGGAAATATGAATATGTTACTTTTAGTTGACCGGGAAAATTGAAAAACTTGACCGGGAAATGACAAGGGATTCGAAATCGTTCGCCGAATCGCCACCCTGCTAATGAACTGTTGACAATAAATGAAAAATACTAAAAATTGTCTTTCGTTTTCAGTACAAGAAAGATTGTAGGATATCGATGGAGCTGCTGGACACAGAGAATCAGGACTCTGGAGAGGGTAACTCTCGGGACCGAGAAAGAGAAACAGTGGCTACAATGGAGAATTGGTCTCTGTACGTCGAGAGATACTCGACACCGCCGGGCCAGGCTAGTCCGAATCACTCTCAGTCTTTGCCAGAGCGTCCAGAGCCTCCCACAAATCATCCTGTGAGTAGCGACCAGGCGGCAAGGGGGGGGCGGGGCAGAAAGCGCAAGAACACCAACACCACTGACATTAAACAGAAGGTATAGGACTCACACCCCTTTCAATTGCCATCGTTGTAGTTGCGTTCCTTTGTACTCGGTATTGTGATTTTATCTGTAACTACTTACTTACTTACTTACTGACACTCGTTCGTTTAACACTTTCCCGTCGACTGGATTCACCGGAGAGTGTTAATTTAATCAATTATAAACTATCGAGATGGCCGTGACTTTGGCGTCAAACATCCCTCAATTAAATCGAAATCGAATCTTACAAAGTAAAAATCAGAGCTGCTTCAAAATCGGGAATTGTCCTTCACTTTGGGCGATGCCCATTTGATCGCCGTCTACCCAACGTCCCCTCACGCAGCTGAGGGACCTCCAGACTGCTGGGGTACTTTCTAGTTAATGAGGAATAAAATACGAAATATATTTTTGTATTTTGCCATTAGTAATTTAGAAATACTATATTCAAAATGCACGATTTTTCGTGATTCCAACGATATTATTAGAATAAGTGCACTCTAAAACTTCCATGTTTCCTAAAATTAGACATTTCGAATATAATATTTCTAAATTGCTTATTAAGTGCAAAATAAAAAATTGTGTTTCGTATTTTATTCCTCATTATACAATGGACCCTCAGCTGCGTGAGGGGATCTTGGGTAGACGGCGAGCAAATGGAATTTAATCTTTCATTATCTGTAAATAGAGATTTTTTTATGACAAATTACTTTACTATCGTTATGAAATCATTTATCATAAATTTATTATAAACTATGTTATTGAAAAGTAAGAGAGTTTAATTTTTTTTGTGAGTTTGATTTTATCAGTCGAGTGCTTCCTTAATTTTTCCCGGTGAATTTCGAAGAAATTCGCGATCTCAGATCTCAGTTTCGTGATGATTTAGTTTGAAATCCTCTCGTGATAAGCGCAATCGTCAAAGCTCACGAGGTTCTCGATCGTTTAAGCATAAACGTCTTGTATATCTCGTTCATGCCTTTTTCTCGTGTGCTAGATTACCCATAAGAATTAGATTACGTGAAGGCCCAATAATACTCATCAATCCTTTTTACGTTTTAAGAGGAAAATTTTCGAGTTTGTACCTTGGAGAAAAATTCTGAGTTTCGAAAAAAAAGAGGTAACCGAGTTCCATCGATTTATTCGTTATTTAACACAAAGCTTCTTTTAACAAATCACGAACAGAAATTTATTTCGCCTGAATTTGAGTTTCACTTTCAAAGAAAAAATAGATTTTTGTTCAACCAAAAAGAAGCTTCGTGTTAATTTTGTTTTTTAAAAATGAATTAGTATTAATTTCCCAACTCTTGAGGCTAAATATTCCTCGAAATAGTTTTTTCACAAGTCATTACGAACGTCAGCAGCATTTGAGTGAAATGAATTTGTAAACTTGTCATTATCACCAAGTGAAGTAAATAATTGAAAGAGACAAATGCAAAAGAGGTGTGCTTAAATTATATGAATCAAATTCAGATATATAAAAAGCACATCCACAAAGTGAATTATATACTATATAATTAAATTAAATATTAAATATATATATATTATATATATATAAATTTATATATCAGGGATCATATAAATTTATATATAAGAGTTATAGTAACTCGTACGGTTCTTTTTTTCTGAGAAAAATGTAAATATTCGGTAGATTAGAGACTGTAAATACGTAAATAGGATTTTGATACGTACTGTAGGTTACAAGTAGCAGTGGCACACGAACTTGTATAAATTATAAAGAAAAGAGAAGGAAAGATTTCTTGATAGATTAGAGTAAAATCACACGCACAGTTATTTTCACCATTGCCGTGAAATTTCCGTTTCCCGATGTAAATATCGAAGGCAAAACTCTAACGAGGTCATTTTTCCGGATATCTTTTCTTTTTGAAAAAAAAGCGTCGATAAAACGAATCATTTTCAAATATTTTATGGCGAGCGTACTATTTTTTTTAATCTTTTAATTTTCAAAGATTAAAGAGAACTAATTTAATTATTTATATTAGAAGTGAACTAGAATTCGTTTTTATGAAGAATCGGATTTTCAGGATCGTTTGAGAAATTTTTGGTTCTGGGTGTCGACTTTTTCTTGGAGAAAGTATTTTTTTATTTCTAAAGTTGATTAAGAAGGAATATTTTTAAATTTAGATCTTTTAGTTTGTTTTCAAATACTGGTATTTTAAAATTAGGATTTTTTAAACGTGGAAATTTTAGAATTCTACTTCTTGGGATTTGGTTTTTAAATACGATATTTTCAATTATGTTGTTTTAACGTTTCAATTTTTCAAAAGCGCTCTAAAAATCCGAATGTTATTTTTTAAAACCTCAAATTTTTAATTTTACAGCAGATAATTTAAAATAAAAATAAATTAAAAAATGAAATTATGTTGCAGTTTCATAATTTATGAAAAGTCGACACCACAAGATTAAAATCCACTTTTTTCTGCCAACTTCAAACAACTTTACCATTTTTTCAGAGAACTAAAAAAACACAACGAGACGTTAATATCGCACGTTATTAATTACTATGAATCACAAAAACTAATTCTTGCGTCTGATCGAATAAATTGTACGTCTCGAATAATTTTCATTTAATGAAAAAAAAAACCTTGGATTCATTCGAATCTTTCTTCGATTTTCGTAACCGAAGTAAAAACGAATACCAATTTCCATGATTGTTTCGGTCATCGCGTCATTTGTAATATATTTTTTTTCACCAAACTTGTCCCGAAAGACGGTGAAATTTTATGTGAATGTCACGATTCCGTATCCGTACTTTTCCTTTACGCGATAAATTTTAACCTTGACATATACACATATATTAGATAGATATATATACATAAATATAAATATATTTTGTATCTTTAACTTGTATATGAAGTAAATATGCATATAATGATATAAATGGCAACAATATTGTAAATTGAAATACATGAACGATGCTTTTAAACATTATTGTCTAACATCATTTTTGTACCACTAATTTTTTTTATCAGTTTTACAAATTTTATGATTTTACAACAACAAAAAACTTGACTTTTTTATTTATTTCTTTAGTTTTTGTTCCTTTATGCGCCCTTGGCAGAAATTTGTTGCTGTTTCGATTCATCTTAGCGATGCAGATCTATTTATCTTTTTTTTACGCTTTTTTCTGCTCATTAGCGTCAAATCACCTTTGCTTTTTTTTATGTTTATTATTATTTTTTTTTGTAACTGGGCTGTCGATCCTCGCTCCTTCACATATCACTTTTCTGCTTTAGATAAATATTTTGTACCCTGAGAGATATTTTATGTACTGTTAATATACCATTTTTGCATTGAAATCTGCACTTGTATCTCATCGAGAAATTTTTTTTCAGTCAGTGAATCGCACTTGGAAAGCGACGCACGCAAAAATGTTATTTTAACTCGCATAGAGTATCGTTTTAACTTTTACGTTTGATGGTTTTTGATTTTGTGAATTTGAAAATTTTTTAATGACATGGAGATATGAAAAGACGCGAGTTTGAAAACGAATATTGTTGAGTAGTTTAAAAAAAAAGATAAGTATATACACACGCTATTTTTCTAATTTTCAGTCCAAATTTCTATTTGTTAAAAGAATGAATTGTAATAGGAAAAGATTTTTGAGTGACTATATTTTTCATATACAAGTTTATATAAGGATATTTTTTTTCTTCAATTTTCCTTTTCGGATTTTAAACCTCGAGTAATATTAGGCGAACGCGATAGGCTTCCCTGCATCATTTATCATTTTTTCATTTTTTAAGATATAAGGCGACCATATTTTTTTAAGTTATCCAATTAGGAATTTAAATTTTGAAATTTTCAAACATGAAGTGACGAGGTGGTGATTGTTGTAGATCGACGGAAATGAAATTTGGCAGAGTGTACGCATTATGGCGAAGCGCAAGCCAACAATACTCCCCCGCAATATTCGACATTATCAAACTTATGCTGCTAGGATCAATAAAGCTGCCCAGGAACGAAAAGCAAAGTATGTATTAAAAAAAAATTAATTTCGCCATTTTAATTCATTGTTTTTATTTGCGAGAGCATTTTCTCCAAGTTTGAAACTTGTTTTCTGTTTGTAAATTCAAAATTGATTAAATTATTTATTTCACCAGAAGATAGGCTAATTAATTTTCTAAATTAACTGAAATTTTGGAAAAATTTAATGTTACAGCTTAGCGGAGGAGAAAAAGCCATTTGATTCTGAAGACGCAGCTGATGGGTCCGAAATTATTTCTTCCCACGAGATGGAATGTCAATTAGTTCCCCTCGATTATCGCTTATTCTTTATTATGAACGAGGGCGAATTTTATTATAGGTACAAGGCTTTAGCGAGGGCTTTGGAGGTAAATTTTCAAATATATATTTTTCTTCCCACCCGAAATAATTAGAGATGCTATCGAAATTTCCTTGATAAAAAAATTTATCAGTTGATTCTTTTTTGTAAATTTCGGGATCAATTCGAGTCTTTCAAGACTTTTAATCTCAAAAAGTTAGAAATTATTATTATTATTATTATTTATTACAATATTTAAATTTGTAATTTTAACCTCTTGAATTGAACATTCAATTTTCGTTAATTATTTTAATCTTTTGAACTTCCTTGAATTATTTTGAACTTTTTTTAATTCAATTTTATTTTTTGAATTTCCTCGATGTTTTGGTAATTCTCCTAAGTTGACTTTAGTTCCACTTGAATCCTTTGCTTTAATTTCACTTGAATTTGGTTAAATTTTTGTTCGTTAATTATTTTTATTATTTTTAATTCTCTTGAAGTTCGCCTTAATTCCACTTAAATTCGGTTGAATTTTTATTTAAGTCTCAAGACTTTTAATCTCAAAACGTTAGAAATTGAGTTTTCCATTTCGACTTTTCCTTTGTTTTTTTATTTTACGGTTTTTATTTAAGTTTGTAATTTTGAATTGCATTTTCGTTAATTATTCGGATTCTTTTGAATATACTTGAATTCTTCTGAATTTTCCTTACTTTAATTTATTTTTCTTTAATTTCCTTGAATTTTTAAATTCATGTGTATTTGTTTGGTGTATTTATTTGAATTCTTATGAATTTCCTTGAATCCTTCTGAATTTTTGTTAATTCAATTCAATTTTCTTAAATTTCTGTACGTTTTTTTTTAAATTTTTTCTCAGTTTTCCCCAAGTCCACTTAAATTCGATTGAATTTTTAAATTTAGATATTTTGTTCCTGAATAATTTGGATTCTTTTGATTTTCCTTGAATTCTTCTGAATTTTTCTTAATTCAATTCAGTATTTTTGATTTTTTTTAATTATCCAAAATTACGCTGTAATTCAACTTGAATTCAGTTAAAATTTCCAATTCAGATGCATTTTTTTCGTTTATTTTGATTCTTTTGAATTTCCTTGGATCCTTCTGAATTTTCGTTAATTCAATTCATTTTTTTTAAATTATGAATTTTGCTTAATTCTCCTAAGTTGGCTTTAAATTCACTCGAATTCAGTTGCTTTTTAAATTCATATGTATTTTTTCGTTAAGTATTTGAATTCTTATGAATTTTCTTTAATCCTTCTGAATTTTTGTTAATTAAATTAACTTTTTTTAATTTCCGTACATTCTTTGATTTTTTTAAAGTTTTCTTAAGTTCACTTGAATTCAGTTCAATTCTTCAATTCCGATTTTTTTTTCGTGAATTATTTGGATTCTATTGAGTTTCCTTGAATTCTTCTGAATTTTTGTTAATTCAATTTTTTTTTAATTTCTTAGCATTTTTTTTAATTATCTAAAGTTTGCTTTAATTTCACTTGAACTCAGTTAAAATTTCAATTTTAGATGTACTTTGTTGTTAATTATTTCGATTCTTTTGAATATACGTGAATTTTTTTGAATTCTTGTTAATTCAGTTCAATTTTTTTTAATTTCCTTGATTTTTTTTAATCCTCCTAAGTACGCTTCCACTTGAATTAAATTGAATTTTTAAATTCATGTGTATTTATTTAGATTTTTTGAATTTCCTTGAATCCTTTTGAATTTTCGTTAATTCAATTTAATTTTTTCCAATTTCCGTTTTTTTTTCAATTATTTGGATACTTTAACATTTTTTTAAAATTCTTCTGAATTTTTGTTCCATTTAATATTTTTTAATTCACCTAAAATAACTTTAATTCCACTTGAATTCAATTGAATTTTTTAATTTAGATGTATTTTTTTCGTCAATGATTTTGATTCTTTTGAATTTCCTTGAATTCTTCCGAATTTTTGTTAATTTAATTAATTTTTTAAAATTATCTTGTATTTTCTTAAATTCTCGTAAGTTCGCTAAAATTCCACTTGAATTCAGTTGATTTTTTAAATTCAGATGTATTTTTTTTTGTAATTATTAGGATACTTTTAAAATTCCTTGAATTTTTCTGAATTTTTGTTAGTTAAATTTAATAACTTTTAAATTCTCCTAAGAGCGCTTTAATTCCATTTGAATTCAGTTGAATTTTTGTTAGTTATATTTAATATATTTTAAATTTGCCTAATATCACTTTAATTCCATTTGCATTTTTAAATTCAGATGTATTTTTTGTTAATTATTTCGATTCTTTTGAATTTCCGTGAATTCTTCTGAATTTTTGTTAGTTCAATTTAATATTTTTTTAATTCTCCTAAAATTATTTTAATTCCACTTGAATTCAGTTAAATTTTTCAAGTCAGATGTATTTTTTTCGTTAATTGTTTGAATACTTTTTAATTTCTCTGAATTCTTTTGAATTTATGTTAATTTAATTAATTGTTTTAAATTATCTTGCATTTTTTTTAATTCTCGTAACTTCAATTTAATTCCATTTGAATTTTTAAATTCAGATGTGTTTTTTTGTTATTTATTTGGATTATTCTGTATTTTTTAATTGTACTAAGTTTGCTTAAAGTACGGTTTTGAATTCAGTCGATTATTTGTTAATTATTTTGAATTTCCTTGAATTCTTTTGAATTTTTGTTATTTCCATTTAATATTTTTTCAATTATCCTGAAAGCACTTTAATTCCACTTGAATTCACATGAATTTTTAATTTCAGATAAATTTTTTCGTTAAATATTTGGATTCATTTGAATTTCCTTGAATTCTTTCGAATTTTTGTTAATTTAATTCATTTTTTTTAAATTACCTTGTATTTTTTTAATTCTCGTAAGTTCGCTCAAATTCCACTTGAATTCAGTTGATTTTTTAAATTCATATGTATTTTTTTGTTAATTATTTGGATACTTTTGAATTTCTTTGAATTCTTCTGAATTATTGTTAATTCAGTTTTGTCATTTCCTTAAATTTTTTAATTTCTCCTTCGTTTGATTTAATTTCACTCTAAGTTGGCTTTAAATTCACTTGATTTTTTTAATTCAGATGTATTTTTTCGTTAAGTATTTGAATTTTTATGAATTTTCTTTAATCCTTCTGAATTTTTGTTAATAAAATTCTCCTTTTTTGAATTTCCGTAAATTTTTAAAAATTTTTAAAAGTTTGCTTCAAGTCCACTTGGATTCAGTTCAATTTTTAAATTCAGATTTTTTTCCGTGAATTATTTCGATTCTATTGAATTTCCTTGAATTCTTTTGAATTTTTGTTAATTCAATTCAATTTTGTGGAATTTCCGTATTTTTTTTTATTTTTCGTAAGTTTGCCTCAAGTCCACTTGAAATCAATTGAATTTTTTAATTCTAATGTATTTTTTTCGTTAATCATTTGTATTCTTGTGAAATCGCTTCAATTCCAATTGAATTTTTAAATTCAGATGTATTTTTTGGTTAATTATTTAGATTCTTTTGTATTTGTTTATTGTTGTAAGATCGCTTAAATTACACTTTTCAATTCAGTTGATTATTTGTTAATTATTTGGATTTGTTTGAATTTCCTTGAATTCTTCTGCATTTTTGTGAGTTCAATTATATATTTTTTTAATTCTCCTAAAATTACTTTAATTCAACTTGAATTCAGATGTATTTTGTTGTTAATTATTTGGATTCTTTTAAATAATTTCCTTGGAATCTTCTGAATTTTTGTTAGTTAATTTAAAATTTTTTTTAATTCTCCTAAAATTACTTTAATACACTTGAATTCAGATGTATTTTTTCGTTAATTATTTGAATTCATTTGTATTTCCTTGAATTCTTCTGAATTTTTGTTAATTTAATTCATTTTTTTAAATTACTTAGATTTTTCCTCAATTCTCATAAGTTCGCTTAAATTCCACTTGAATTCAGTTGATTTTTTAAATTCATATGTATTTTTTTGTTAATTATTTGAATTCGTTTGAATTTCCTTGAATTCTTCTGAATTTTTGTTAATTCAATTTTGTTATTTCCTTAAATTTTTTAATTTCCCCCTTATTTTCTTTAATTTCACTTGTATTCAGTTGATGTTTTAAAGTCAGATGTATTTTTTTCAGTTGAATTTTTAAATTTATATGTATTTTTTTCGTTAATTAGAATTCTTTTGAATTTCCGTGTATTCTTCTGAATTTTGGTTAATACAATTCATTTTTGTTAATTTCCTTGAATTTATTTAAATTCTCTTAAAATCGATTTATTTCCAGTTACATTTTTTAATTCAGATGTGTTTTTTTTTAATTATTTGGATTATTCTGTATTTTTTAATTGTCCTAAGTTTGCTTTAATTCTACTTGGATTCTTTTGAATTTCCTTGAATTCCTCTGAATTTTTGTTAATTTAATTAATTTTTTTAATTACCTTATTTTCTTACATTCTCGTAAGTTCGCTCAAATCCCACTTGAATTCAGTTGATTTTTTAAATTCATTTTTTTTGTTAATTATTTGGATTTGTTAATTCGCCCAAAATAATTTCAATTCCACTTGAATTCAGTTTAATTTTTAAATTCATATTTATTTGTTTCTTGACATATTTGAATTCGTTTGAATTTCCTTGAATTCTTCTGAATGTTTGTTAATTCAATTTTCTTATTTACTCACATTTTTTAATTTCTCCTTCGTTTGATTTAATTTCACTTGTATTCAGTTGATGTTTTAAAGTCAGATGAATTTTTTCAGTTGAATTTTTAAATTCATATGTATTTTTTCGTTAATTATTAGAATTCTTTTGAATTTCCTTGTATTCTCCTGAATGTTGGTTAATAAGATTCATTTTTTTTTTAATTTCCTTGAATGTATTTAAATTCCCCTAAGTTTGATTTAATTCCAGTTGAATTGAGTTGAATTATTTAATTCAGATGAATTTTTTTTCGTTAATATTTGGATTCCTAATTAAATTAGTTTTTTTTTAATTCTTTAAGTTTGCTTTAATTTCACTTAAGTTCAGTTGCTTTTTTCAATAATCATGTGAATTTCTTTGAATTCTTCTGAATTTTTGTGAATCTTATTCAATTTTTTTTAATTCTCCCTAGTTCTCTTTAATTCCATTTGTATTTTTTTTTGAATTGTTTGCATTCTACTGCATTTTAAAATTCAGATGTATATTTTGTTAATTATTTCGATTCTTTTGAATTTCCTTGAATTCTTTTGAATTTATGTTAATTTTGTTAATTTATTTGAATTTATTTAAATTCTCTTAAAATCGATTTATTTCCAGTTAAATTTTTTAATTCAGATGTGTTTTTTTTAATTATTTGGATTATTCTGTATTTTTTAATTGTCCTAAGTTTGCTTAAATTCCAGTTTTGAATTCAATTGATTATTTGTTAATTAATTTGATTTATTTGAATTTCCTTGAATTCTTCTGAATTTTTGTTAGTTCAATTTAAGATTTTTTCAATTCTCTTGAAAGCGCCTTAATTCCACTTGGATTCTTTTGAATTTCCTTGAATTCCTCTGAATTTTTGTTAATTTAATTAATTTTTTTAATTACCTTATTTTCTTGCATTCTCGTAAGTTCGCTCAAATCCCACTTGAATTCAGTTGATTTTTTAAATTCATTTTTTTTGTTAATTATTTGGATTCGTTTGAATTTCTTTAAATTCTTCTGAATTTTTGTTAGTTCCATTTCTTTTTTTTTTAATTCACCCAAAATAACTTTAATTCCACTTGAATTCAGTTTAATTTTTAAATTCATATTTATTTTTTTCTTGACATATTTGAATTCGTTTGAATTTCCTTGAATTCTTCTGAATTTTTGTTAATTCAATTTTGTTATTTCCTTACATTTTTTAATTTCTCCTTCGTTTGATTTAATTTCACTTGTATTCAGTTGATGTTTTAAAGTCAGACGTATTTTTTCAGTTGAATTTTTAAATTCATATGTATTTTTTCGTTAATTATTAGAATTCTTTTGAATTTCCTTGTATTTTTTTTTAATTTCCTTGAATTTATTTAAATTCCCCTAAGTTTGATTTAATTCCAGTTGAATTGAGTTGAATTTTTTAATTCAGATGAATTTTTTTTCGTTAATTATTTGGATTCCTAATTAAATTAGTTTTTTTTTTTAATTATTCAAGTTTTCTTTAATTTCACTTAAGTTCAGTTGCTTTTTTTCAATAATCATGTGAATTTCTTTGAATTCTTCTGAATTTTTGTGAATCTTATTCAATTTTTTTTAATTCTCCCTAGTTCTCTTTAATTCCATTCGTATTTTTTTTGAACTGTTTGCATTCTTCTGCATTTTAAAATTCAGTTGTATAAAATGGTTTAAAAATCCCTTAATATAATCAAGCCTAATCCAAATGAAATCCCCAAAGATAAAAAAATGCTGATTTATTCTTTCTTTTCCAGTCTCATCCACTAGTGACAAAGAGCAAGAATGCAAAATTCCACCAGTGGTTCGCAAGTTGGACAAGTGAAAACGTGAGTGAAGAGCAGCACAAAATTTGCCAGGATTGGCTGATGGGACGTTATGAAAATCTGATTCCGCACAGGACGCGAGTAGTGACTGACAACAATCAAACGCGAACCCCCTATCGTCAATTTAATCGATATCGTGTCGATTATTTGCAATAGGACCACTTTTGGAAGCGATCTCTTCTTCGTGAATACTCTCAAAGGCACAGCAAGTGCGCCAGAACTTTTTGTGAGACCTAAAGCGAAACTCTCAATGTAAAATATCACTATAATTTTTGTTTCCCCCCCCCCTTTTTTTAAAAAAAAACAATTTTTTGGTAAAATAAGACATCACGAACTACTTGTAGAAAAATAGTCGATCCTTGTAGAGAAACCTACAGTGTAAATTCCAGAGAGAAAACAAAAAACGCAAAAGCAAGATGGTTGTGATTCGAATACCTAAAAAATTCAACGAAGCGCCTTTTTTTCGTATTAACAAGGCAAATGCAAATATATCACAGCAGACTCCTGCGAATTTTCTAATCTGTAATTAAGTCTATAGTTTTGTTCTTTGTACAGATTGTTTTTCTTCTACGATGATAATCTTTACATCTTATTATTAAGCCTTTTATATATACATACATCAATTAATATTAATATCATTATTATTATTATTATGATTATTATTAAAATCTAAAACTGTAAATATAAATTACGACGATTCCATACCTCGGTATAGATTCTTTTGAAGAATTTTTTACTAACAACCTTGCGACCGAATCCGAAACTCGTCGCAGCTACGAAGTATTAGCTTTTAATTGTATTGCCCCCTCGCATTCAGAAATCTATTTTTAACTTCTTATTTTTCCTACGTTATTTTGTACTTGATCCAAGTCCCAAATTTTATCATCCCGATGAATTTTGTCTTATTTGCATTGTAAGTACATACCTCCTCTCCCTTTAATTTAATTGTAAGGACTTGACGTTCAACGACAGAAAAAAAGTATTTGTATACTATACATACAAGTACAAATAAAAGTAACAAAGTGGAAACACGTGGAAAAAGCTGTTGGATTCAGAGAAACGCTTAAACAGATTGCACGCGGTGGGAATATATATATTTTTTTCTTCATTTTAACTTATCATTGACGAGAACGATGTGAGAATTGTACAGTTTTTATTGTTTTTTTGAATACAGTTGTCTCGTTTTCTGTGCTCGCCGATGTCTGTTACTCTCTACCAAATGTACAGATAATCGACCTCGGCGATCGAAACTGTTTTTCTCGATGATCGGTTAAAATAGCCGCGCGACAAGCTGGACTAAGAAAAGACGAGAGTCCGCGAAATTATTTATGGTCATTAGCTTTACACTACTGAGGTTTTCGGAATTGAATCGAAATTGACATTTTAGATGATAGCTTGCCAAAAATTTCTTTACAATCTCCTGGGCCGAGGCTTGATTCTCGCTTTTCTTACTTTCTTCTTTTTTTTTTCTCTTTAAGTTAAAGACTCGGAACTTTGAAAAACGAGAGCGAGATGCTTTTCAAAGTCTCGAGTTCACAAATGGTGTACATACATAGTAAGGAAGAAAATGAAAAATTTAGGCCTTATTTTTTACATGAATGTTATAGAATTTAGCGCAGAAATATTAGTGATAGTGTCATGTTAATTGGTGGCTGATGATGATGATGATGTATTTGAGAAAGCCCGCAACATATGAGAGAGTCGGTGCGTGCCTGTTCTACCGCAAATTTGACGCACACAGCTCAAGCGATTGTTGTGTATGATATAAGTGTAATATTAAATATAATATTCCATATAATGTATACAAGTACTTTACATACATTACATTCTGAACTTGTTGTCATTCACCTTTTTATTTATCACAAAATTTTTGCTTATACGCCTCGGAACTTAAATTCAATTTCTCTTCAGAGAACGTCCATTGATGACCTAAAATACTTCTTAATTAATCCCTATGGGATAAAATATAAGGACCAAAGGGTACTTTTTTCGCGCTCAAAGCGTAAAAAATTCATAAGACTTCAAAAAATTCAAAGGAATTCAAATGAATTGGAA
>CAKNYM010051897.1:4794-42962 GCA_932195095.1 Andricus curvator | reverse complement strand
TAATTCTTTGAAATATTTGTGAAATCTTTTGAAATCTTCTAAAAAAATTTGAAATCGTTTAAAATCTTTGAAATCTGGTGTACTGTACCCTTTTTGAAATCTTTTGTATTCGTTTGAAATCATTGAAATATTTAAAATCATACTGAAATATTTTTAAATCATCTGAAACATGTTGAAATCCTTTAAAATCTTTGAAATCTGGTGTACTGTACCCTTTTTGAAATCTTTGAAATACTTGAAATCTGTTGAAATCCTTATGAATTCTTTGTAAAATCTTTCGTATTTGTTTGAAATCATTTAAATATTTGAAATTTTGTGAAATCTTCGAAATCTGGTTTACACCTTTTGAAATCTTTGAAATTATTGTATTTTTTAAAAATCTTTAATACATTTTTTATGAAATCTTTGAAATAATTGTGAAATCTTTCTGAAATCTTTATATTCATTTAAAATCATTTCAAATCTTTGTGAAATATTTTGAAATCTTCTAAAAAATGTTGAAATTGTTTAAAATCTTCGAAATCTTTTGAAATCCTTATTAATTCTTTGAAATATTTTTAAATCATCTAAAAAAATTTGAAATCGTTTAAAATCTTTGAAATCTGGTGTACTGTACCCTTTTTGAAATCTTTGAAATTCTTGTATTTTTTAAAAATCTTTAATAGATTTTGTATACAATCTTTGAAATATTTGTGAAATCTTTTGTATTCGTTTGAAATCATTGAAATATTTAAAATCCTTGTGAAATATTTTTAAATCATCTGAAACATGATGAAATCCTTTAAAATCTTTGAAATATTTTCAAATCTTTGAAATCTGGTGTACTGTACCCTTTTTGAAATCTTTGAAATACTTGAAATCTGTTGAAATCCTTATGAATTCTTTGTAAAATCTTTCGTATTTGTTTGAAATCATTTAAATATTTGAAATTTTGTGAAATCTTCGAAATCTGGTTTACACCTTTTGAAATCTTTGAAATTATTGTATTTTTTAAAAATCTTTAATACATTTTTTATGAAATCTTTGAAATAATTGTGAAATCATTCTGAAATCTTTATATTCATTTAAAATCATTTCAAATCTTTGTGAAATATTTTGAAATCTTCTAAAAAAAATGTTTAAATTGTTTAAAATCTTCGAAATGTTTTGAAATCCTTATTAATTCTTTGAAATATTTGTGAAATCTTTTGAAATCTTCTAAAAAAATTTGAAATCATTTAAAATCTTTGAAATTCTTGTTTTCATTAAAATCTTTATTAAATTTTTGAAATATTTGTGAACTTTTTCTGAAATCTTTTGTATTAATTTGAAATCATTAAAATATTTGAAATCTTTGTGAAATCTTCTAAAAAATTTTGAACTCGTTTGAAATCTTTCAAATGTTTTGAAATCTTAGAAATCTGGTTTACTATACCCTTTTTAAAATCGTTACAATCTTTGTAAAATGTTTGGAAATATTTGTGAAATCTTTCTTAAATTTTTGTTTGTGAAACATTTTGTATTCGTTGAAATCATTGAATTATTTCAAATCATATGGCCATGGCTCATTATAATTCTGAAACGAAATTAACATCGAAATTTTCAACTAATAATTTTTATAATTTGTAAATTGAATATCACAAAAAAATGTATACATTAACATTCTGTATTAGCGCAGAAGAAATAAAAAACTTATAGAATTATTCACAATATTAAAGTCTGTTAATTGTAATCTATAAAATAATTGGCACCAGTCTAGAAAAAGTGCCTCGAAATCTATTTATTCTGTAATGAACAAAAGATAAATTATATCTTGATAAATAAAAAACTTTTCAGTATCAATATTTCTTCTAAACAATATTTTTCTTTCAAAATAGACTAAAAGATTTTAATTACTCTTCACATTTCAGTAAAATAACTGTTTTGAAAGCAAAAAAAATTCAAATTCAAGGTTCTCGTGAAAAATTCTAGGTTTTCAAGGTTTAAAAAAAAATCAAGGAGAATTCCAGGTTTTTCAAGGTCGCTGGACACCCTGAATACCATTAAATTGCTGAAATAAACTAAAAATTTCTTTGTAATATTTTAAAATAGCCTAAAATATTTCAAATCTTTGAAACCCTACGAAATATCTCACTTATCTTGAATAAATTCTTTAAAATCCTGGAAAATTGATTAAAATACCTTGAGGGCTTCAAAAAACCCTGTCAATCATTGAAATCCTTGGAAAGTTTATAAAATGGTGTGAAATCTTTTGAAATATCTTAAAACCTTATAGGTCCTGTAAAATCGTCTCATATCTTCCGAAATTCTAGAAAATTCTTTATCCTAAAATATTTCAAACGCTTTAAAATTTCTTCGAATTAATTAAATTAATAAAAAATTCCCTAAAATATTTCAAACTAAAAGCTCTTGAAATGCTTTAGAAGTTTTAAAAATATCTTAAAATCTTTAAAATCCCTTCAAATTTTGGAAATTCCTTAAAAATTTCTCGGAATCTTTAAACATACCCTGAAATATTTCAAAAGAATTCAAGACAAGAGAGATTTAAAAAAAAGTTACGGAGTTTTAAGAGATATAAAGCGTTTTCGATGATTTCCACGGATTTTAGAGGATAACCGAATATCATAAAGGAATTTAAGACATTAAAAAAAAAGTTACGGGATTTCAAAGGATTTTAAGAGATATTAAGGGGCTTCGATCATTTCAAAAGATTCCAAAGCATATCCACGGATTATAGAATATTTCCGAATATTATAATGGATTTTAAGAGATTAAAAAAAAATTGAAGAGATTTTAAGAGATATAAAAAGGATTTCAAAGGATTTTAAGAGACATAAAAAGGTTTCGATGCTTTTAAAGGATTTCAAGACATTTCAAAAGATTCCGAAGTATACCCACGGATTTAATAGGATTTTAAGAGACATAAAAGGGCTTCGACGATTTTAAAGGAATTTAAAGTCTATCCACGGATTTGAGAGGATTTCGTAAGATTTAAAAGGATTTCCTGATTATTATAAAGAACTTTTAAGAGATTTAAAAAAGACACGGGATTTCCAAGGATTTTATCTAGTACCGAAATATTGTCTAGAATTTTAAAGGATGTCAGGGGATTTTAAAGAGATTTGAAGGAATTTCAAAGAATTTTAAGAGATATAAAGGGGTTTCGTAAGATTTCAAAGGTTTTCCGAATATTATTAAGGATTTTATGATATTTAAAAAGAATTGAAGGGATTTTAAGAGATATAAAAAGGGTTTCGATGATTTCAAAGGATTTTAAGAGACATAAAAGGGTTTCGATACTTTTAAAGGATTTCAAGACATTTCAAAAGATTCCAAAGTATATCCACGGATTTTAGAGGATTTCGCATAATATCAAATGATTTCCAAATAATATAGAGGATTTTAAGAGATTTAAAGAAAAGTCACAGGATTTCATGTGGTACCGAAGTATTTTCTCGAATTTTAAAGGATATCTATTAGGGGATTTTAATAAAAATTGTAAGATTTACAGGGATTTTGAAGGATTTTAGGGGATATAAAAGGGTTTCGATGATTTCAAAGGATGTTGAGACATTTCAAATGATTCCAAGGTATTTCCACGGATTTCAAAGGATTTTAAGAGATTTTAAAAGATTTCAACGTATATGCACGGATTTTAGAGGATTTTAAAAGATATAAAAGAGTTTTGATGATTTCAAAGGATTTTAAGACATTTCAAAAGATTCCAAGGTATCCACGGATTTGAGAGGATTTCAAAGGATTTTAAAACATTTAAAAATATTCCAAAGTATATACACCGATTTTAGAGGATTCCAAAGGATTTTAAGAGATATAAAAGAGTTTTGATGATTTCAAAGGATTCCAAGGCAAATGTATACACGGATTTTAGAGAATTTTATGAGATATATAAGGGTTTTGGTGATTTCAAAGGATTTTAAGACATTTCAAAAGATTCTAACGTATATCCACGGATTTGAGAGGATTTTAAGACATTTTAAAAGATTCCAAAGTATATACGCGGTTTTTAGAGGATTTCAAAGGATTTTAAGAGATATGAAAGAGTTTTGATGATTTCAAAAGATTTTAAGACATTTCAAAAGATTACAAGGTATATCCACGGATTTGAGAGGATTTCAAAGAATTTTAAAACATTTATAAAATTTTCCAAAGTATATACATGGATTTTAGAGGATTCCAAAGGATTTTAAGAGATATAAAAGAGTTTTGATGATTTCAAAGGATTTTAAGAGATATAAAAGGGTTTCGATGATTTTGAAACATTTCAAAAGATTCCAAAGTATATCCATAGATTTTAGAGGATTTCAAAGGATTTTAAGAGAAATAAAAAGGTTTCGATGATTTTAAAGGATTTCAAGACATTTCAAAAGATTCCAAAGTATATCCACGGATTTTAGAGGATTTCGCATAATATCAAATGATTTCCGAATAATATAGAGGATTTTAAGAGATTTAAAGAAAAGTCACATGATTTCATGTGGTACCGAAGTATTTTCTCAAATTTTAATAGTATATTATGCACCTAAGGGGAAAAAAATTGCCTCTCCCCCTTGGTGCATACGATATTTTTTATAACAAATGGATAATTGCAGACATTTTTCGAAATACAGTCATGATTTCAGTCCATATTAGATTTTGAATAAAGAAGCATGAATTTTATGTTAGCTTATTCCAAATTATCAAAAATTCAATAAAAAAAATTGCCGGATTCAATTTAAAAATGTCTATAAATTTGCGGAAATTTTCGAGCATTTACGGTAATTTTACAGGAAAATATGGTAAATTACCCAAAATTCATTTTTTTAAATTTCCAGAAAATTATGAAAACTTTTGGTCATTTATCGTAATTTTAACGGTAAATATAGTAACTTACCATAAATAACCCAGCATTCATTCTTAAAAATTTCCGGAAATTTACGAACATTTTCGGTAATTTATGGTAATTTTACCAGTAAATATGGTAACTTACCATAAATTACCCAAAATTCATTTTTAAGAATTTCCGGAAATTTATGAAATTTTACCAGTAAATATGGTACCTTACCATAAATTACCTGATATTCATTTTTTTAATTTCCGGAAATTTATGAAAATTGTCGGTCATTTATGGTAATTTTACAGGTAAATATGGTAACTTATCATAAATTACCCAAAATTAATTTTTAAAAATTTCCGGAAATTTTCGGGCATTTATGGTAATTTTACAGGTAAATATGGTAACTTACCGTAAATTACCCAAAATTAATTGTTTTTAATTTCCAGAAATTTATGAAAATTTTTGGTCATTTATGGTAATTTTAACCGTAAATATAGTAACTTACCATAAATAACCCAACATTCATTTTTAAACATTTCCGAAAATTTATGAAAATTTACGGTAATTGATGGTAATTTTACCGGTAAATATGGTAACTTACCATAAATTACCCAAAATTCATTTTTAAGAATTTCCATAAATTTCCGGAAATTTATGAAATTTTAACCTAAAATATGTTAACGTACCATAAATTACCCAATATTCATTTTTTAATTTCCGGAAATTTATGAAAATTGTCGGTCATTTATTAATTTTGCAGGTAAATATGGTGACTTACCATAAATTACTCAAAATTAATTTTTAAAAATTTCCGGAAATTTTCGGTAATTTGATCAGTTATATATGGTAACTTTCCATAAACAGTTATACGGTGAGTGGGCTGATGATCATAAAATGCGAGATCATAAATGTATAATTTTCATTATTCATCTCTGATGTCACTTTTCAGTACCTAGGGAGTAAAAAGTACTTTTTACTCCCTAGGGAGTAAAAAGCCTTGCCTTAGGCGTCAAAAAGCCACTCACCGTATAACTGTGAGGAAATTTTGGTTATAGATAATAGAGTTTTGCGGTTATTTATGGAAAGTTACCATATATAACTGATCAAATTACCGAAAATTTTCATAAATTTTTAAAAATTTATTTTGGGTAATTTATGGTAAGTTGCCATATTTACCGGTAAAATTACCATAAATTACCAAAAATTTTCATAAATTTACGGAAATTTTTAAAAATGAATGTTGGGTTATTTATGGTAAGTTACCATATTTACCGGTAAAATTGCCATAAATTACGAAAATTTTTCGTAAATTTCCGGAAATTGTTGAAAATGAATTTTGGGTAATTTATGGTAAGTTATCATATTCACTGGTAAAATTACCATAAATTACCGAAAATTTTAGGAAATTTTTAAAAATTAAAGTTGGTTTATTTATGGCAAATTACCATATTTACCGGTAAAATTACCAAAATTTTTCATAAATTTCTGGAAATTAAAAAAAATTAATTTTGGGTAATTTATGGTAAGTTACCTTATTTACCTGTAAAATTACCATAAATGACCGAAAATTTCCATAAATTTTCGCTTCTTTATTCAAAATCTAATATGGACTGAAATCATGACTGTATTTCGAAAAATGTCTGAAATCATCCATTTGTTATAAAAAATATCGTATGCGCCAAGGGGTAGAGGCAATTTTTCTCCCCCTCGGTGCTAGGATTTTAAGAGATATAAAAGAGTTTTGATTTCAAAGGATTTTAAGACATTTCAAAAGATTCCAAGGTATATGTATACATGGATTTTAGTGAATTTTAAGAGATATAAAAGAGTTTTGATTTCAAAGGATTTTAAGACATTTCAAAAGATACAAAGATACATCCACGGATTTGAGAGGATTTCAAAGGATTTCGCAAAATATCAAATGATTTCCGAATAATATAGAGGATTTTAAGAGACTTAAAAAAAGTCACATGATTTCATATGGTACCGAAGCATTTTCTCGAATTTTAAAGGTTATCTATTAGGGGATTTTAATAAAAATTCTAAGATTTGAAGGGATTTTAGGAGGTATAAAAGGGTTTCGATGATTTTAAAGGATTTTAAGACATTTCAAAAGACTCTAAAGTATATCCACGGAGTTTAGAGGATTTCCGAATATCATAAAGGTTTTAAGAGATTTAAAAAAAGTCACGGATTTGACAGGTTTCAATGAATTGTAAAGAGATTTCAACGATGTCAAAGGATTTCGTAAGACTTTGAAATATTTCACGGAATTTTAAGGATTTTCAACGATTTTGATTGATTTTAAGGGATTTTAAAGGATTGTGAGGGATTAAAAATTTTTTTACAATTTTTAAAGGGATTCCCAGGGAGCTCATTCGTTTAAAAGGTCAAGAAAAATATTTACGATAACCATCGAATTCAAAGGATTTTAAAGAATTTTCACATGATCTTAAAAATTTTAAGGGAATTACAACATTTTAAAAATAATTCACAGGATTGCAAAGAATTCCAGGGATTCAAAAAAAAAAAAAATAATGATATAATGTGTATAATACTGCCGTGGATGAAACGAAAACGGTAACTACACTTTGGATTTATCACCTGATTCGCAATTGTTTTCTATTTAAAAATATTGGAAACAATTGTGCATCAGGGGCTAAATCTCAAGTAATTAATGGACGTAATTAAAACGTAATTAATGGACGCTCCCTAATGAACCAAATTTTTTTTTTATCTCAACAAATGATCCATCAATTTCAAGTTAAATTCCAGGCCTTTCGTTTTCGACGTTAAAACATTGACTTTAGAGTCGAGCTTTTAAGTAATCGGGTTGTAATACTTGTTTAAGTACAAGTTCTATTTACATTCTATCCTACAACTAAAACAATAACGTATTTTATAAATAAGTTATATAGATAATTTCCTGCTCCGAGTTTTCAAGACCAAAAACAGGTTTCGTACAATCCAAGAAAAAATACTGCCAACATTTTTTCCATTTAAGTAACTCCTTAAAAAATATTCCTCTATAAAAGCCACTATCGGTTGTAAACACTAAAATTCTACAAAAAATTAGAGTGAACACACTACCTCTAATATATTTTGTGCGTGGTTGTAACAATTCTAAAAAAAGCTCTAAACAGCTTTTTAAAAACAGGGTGTCTACCCAAATCCTGGAAAAAAATTCCCTGACAATCCCAGGCTTTTTCCAGGTATCTCAATATTTTTCCAGGTTTTTTTCATAGTACGGAAGCCATTCAAATATTTCGCATTTTTAAAATTTTAAATTATATTACAATATATTCTTAAATACAAAAGTACCAGCGATAAATTAAATAATTAAATAATACTAAAAACATACTTAATCATTTCCCGAATTTTTCCCTAAAGTTCATGACTTTGAATAATAATTCAAATAAATTTTTGTTATATCTTCTTATACTTAAAATTCAGTACATATTTAGGTAAAATTAATGTGGGTACTATATTAAATTCAATTTAAATTTAAGCTTCAAATTCCTAATTTTTAAAGTAAAAATATTGCGTTTTAACACGATATATGGGCTTTTAACAAAATAGGTAAATTTTCAACCAAAAAGATTAATTTTCTACCAAAAAAGACGATTTTTCAACAAAATACATGAATTATTAACCAGTAGTGTAATTTTCAACTAAAAAAGATCAATTTTTAACCAAATAGTTGAATTTTGAACTAAAAAAGACCAGCTTTGTACCAAAAATGGAATAATTTAATTTTCCTTAAAAAAAATTAATTAACCACCAAAAAACTAAAACTAGGAATCTTCAACTGAAATAGATGATTTTAAAACTAAAATAATGAATATTTAACTGGAATACTTGAATTTTCAATCAAAAATATTACTTTCATACCAAAAAAACACGATTTTTCAAGAAAATGCATGAATTCTCAACCAAATATTGAATTTTCCACTTAGAAAGATCATTTTTCAACGAAATAGTTGCATTTTGAACTAAAAAAGATCAGTTTTCAACCAAAAATGGAATAGTTTAATTTTCGTTTAAAAAAATCTTTTCCACACAAAAAAACAACAAATTTTCCGCCAAAGTGATGAATTTTCAACTAGAATGATGAATCTTTAACTGGAAAAATTGATTTTTCAACCAGAAAAGTTAATTTTGAAACAAGAAGATTTATTTTCTACTAAAAAAGACGACTTTCAACAAAATACATGAATTTTGAAACACAAAAGATCAATTTTCAATCAAAAATGGAATACTTAAATTTGCATTAGAAATAAACATTAATTTTCAACCAAACTGATGCATTTTCAACTAATTAATTTCTACCAAAAAATACGATTTCTCAACAAAATACATGAATTCTCAAGCAAATAGTTGAATTTTAAACTAAAAAAGATCAGTTTTCAAACAAAAATGGAATAATTTAATTTTTATTAAAAAAAAAATCAATTTTCCACACACAAAAAATGTCAACCAAAGTGATGAATTTTCAACTAAAATTATGAATCTTCATCTGGAATAGATGAATTTAAACCAAAAGGATGAATTTTCAAATAAAATTATGAATATTTAACTGGAATACTTGAATTTTCTACCAAAACGATTAATTTTTAAACAAGAAGATTGATTTTCTACCAAAAAGACGATTTTTCAAGAAAATACATAAATTCTCAACCAAATATTGAATTTTCAACTGAAAAAGATGATTTAAAAAAAAATTAATTTTCCACATAAAAAAAAAAATTCAGCTAAGTGATGAATTTTCAACTAGAATGATGACTATTCAACTAAAATAGATGAATTTGAACCAAAAAGATGAATTTATAACAAAACAGTTTACTTTTAACCAAGTAGTTTTATTTTCAATGAAAAGGATGAATTTTCAAAAGAAATTATGAATATTTAACTGGAATTTTTAATTTTCTACCAAAAAATATGATTTTTCAAAAAAGTACATGAATTTTCAGCGAAATAGTTGAATTTTCAACTAAAAAATATAAATTGTCAATAAAAAAATGAATAGTTAACTTTTCAGTTCAAAAAATTGATGTTTAATCAAAGAGATGAATTTTCAAATAGAATGTTGGAATATTCAATTAGAATAGTTACATTTTCAGTTAAAAAGAGAATTTTAACAACAACAAAAAACTATTTTGCAAAAACATAGTTACATTTTTAACCAAAAAGATTAATTTTAACTAAAATTAATTTTCAACCGAAAAAGAAACAAATTTTCAAAAATTAGCTCATTTTACAACTAATGAGATGAATTTTCAATTAAAATGATGAGTCTTCAACCAAAGAAAATTAATCTTTAACGAAAAACTTTAACTTTAAATCAAGTAATTAAATTTTCCTTCCAAAAAAGATGAATTCTGAACGAAAATCCAAAACAGTCGAATTCAACCAAAAAAAGAAAAATTTTCAACATGAGTTGAATTTTCAACTAAAAAGATTAATTTTTCGCCAAAAAGAACGATTTTTCAACAAAATGAATTAATTTTTAGCCAGATACTTGAATTTTCAACTAAAAACGATCAATTTTCAATAAAAAATGGAATAGTTCAATTTTCAGTTAAATAAATTAATTTAAAACCAAAAAAAAACGAATTTTCAACAGAAATTTTCAAAGTAATATAAAGTCACTTTTGCAAATGAAGAATCATTGTTATTCAATTTTATATTGGAATTTAAAAAAAAATTAAGCACGCTCACGAAAAAATTCCCTGACTTTAAAAAAAAATCCCTGAGATTTTCCAGGTTTTTCCAGGTATATAAAAATTCCCTGACAATTCCAGGTTTTCCAGGTTTTCCAGGTAGGGTAGACACCCTGAAAAATTACATCACTAACCTAGAGTTGCCATTCAAAAGAGTAGCAACTTGTTTTTTTAGTTTTAATATCTCAAGCTTAAACAACCTGTTTTTGGCCGCACCAGTCTTGTACCGTTTTCATAATCTCGAAATCAAGCGTCGCATGTCCACAACGTTGCAAAATAATTTATTTTCAAAATCTTATTAAAAAGATAAAATTGATCCTTGGAAAACGAGTGATTTTTAAAGTTAATTCTGAATGACTACTTTTTTCTTGGCACTTGAGAAACTTCCGTCTAGAAGCTGACACATTTAGGCACTTTAAAATCTAATATCTAAATGCGCAATTAATCCCTTAGATCTCGAACTACTCTTTTGAAGAAAAAAAAACAAAATAATATTGTTAATAAAATATACTTTCGAGATCTTAATTTGAGGGATGAATTACTTGTTCTTTTCATTCAGAAATGAACATTTGCATATTGGTAAGAATTACTACCAACACTCGAATTGATATTTACATATTTACAATTTAAGACGATCGCCTTTGGTTCTTCAACTGCTGGAATTATTGTACGTTTGTCTACCTCCTAATTCTAACAAATATCGATCGGGATGATCCAGCCAGTCGGTGGCACTTAGTTTTACTACTCGCTGCTTTTCTGCTTCCTTTACTTGCCACTTTTTTATCTCCAGTTGCTTTTCTCTGAAACAATCGGAACAAATTCAAAATTAGACAGACGTCTTGCTGTACGAAATTTATGGTTTCCAGAAATAATAAGATATGGGACTTGAAACTAGAAACTTGAAACTCCATTTCCAAAATTCTATGATTTTTCCTCGACCAACTTTTTTTTTCTTGACCATTAACATTCATATACAAATTAAAAATTTTCAAATTTCTTCACTTTAAACAAAAACGGCGACTTTTCTACGATAAAATATGACTTCTTAAGGAAATACTTAAATTTTCTACAAAATAATTAAATTCTCTACAAAACAATTAAATTTTCAAGGAAATAGTTGAATTTTAAAACTTAAAAGATAAATTCGCAACAAAAAAGTGTGTTACTTGAAATTTCATCCTTCTTGGTTGAAATATCAACTATTACACTTTTTTGTTGCGAATTTATCTTTTAAGGTTGAAAATTCAACTATTTCGTTGAAAATTTAATTGTTTTGTAGAGAATTTAATTTTTTTGTAGAAAATTTAAGTGTTTTCAGGGTGGCGATTCGGCGGACGATTTCAAATTCCCGGTCATTTCCCGGTCAAGTTTTTCAATTTTCCCGGTCAATTAAAAGTAACATATTCATATTTGCCGCAAAACGCAAACATTTATTTTAATTCATGACGTTCGTTCTAAACATCTTCTAACACAACAGAGCAAAACGTTGCAAAATAAATGAATTTTGAAAGAAAGACTGAAATTTTTCACTGAAAAATATCAATTTTTTACAAAAAATGGAATAGTTAAACTTTCAGTTGGAAAAATTGATTTTCAACCAAAAAAACGGATTTTCAACAAAATAGTTCCATTTTCAACCAAAAAGATAAATTTTCAACTAAAATGATAAATATTTAACTGGAACACTTGAATTTTCAACCAAAAAGACGAATTTTTAAAGAAGATTACATTTTAAATAAAAAGATTAATTTTCTACCCAAAAATACAATTTTTTAACCAAATACATTAATTTTTAAAGAAAGGTTTGAAGTTTTAATAAAAGAAGACAAATTTTCAACCAAATAGTTAAATTTTGAACTGAAAAAATAATAATTTTCAATCAAAAATGGAATAGTAACATTTTTAGTTTAAAAAATTATTTTTAAACCAAACATAAGAGTTTTCAAGCAGAACAATGAATCTTTAACTGAAATAGCTAAATTTTCAAACGAACAAATTAATTAATTACCAAAACTTTAATAATTAAATTTCAAGTTAAAAAAATTAATGTTTAACCAAACAGATGAATTTTCAACAACGACTATGGAATTTAAAAAAATTACTTTCAACAAAAAAAACTAACTTTTAACAACAACAAAAACTAACTTTCAAAATAATAGTTACATTTTCAAACAAAGTGATGAACTTTCAAATAAAACTAGAGCCTCATACGCGCGCTCCGCGCGCGACCAATTTGTTTACATTCATTTATTTTATTTGGAAATGAATTTCAATAAAATACCATAAAATTGATTTTTACTTCAATAATTTTGATTTATACATGGCTTCGCATGGATACCCTCTCACGATGCAGCATAAATAATTCTGTAAAAAATGGAGCATATTCGTTGAAAAATAGCCAGACTCTAAATTTTTCAATCGAAATTGTTTAAATAATTAATAATTCTTGTACATTTACAAAACATAGTGAAAATTCATCGGAAAGACAATCTTAGTTGATTCCGCAAATAAATTGTTCTGAATGTGTTTATGAAAATTGTTTAAATAATTAATAATTACTGTAAATTTCCGAAGTATCATAAGAAAGAGCTATTTGAAAAAACATTCTTTATTGATTCCGTAAACAAATTGAGCCTATTCTTAAAAAAAGCCAAACTCTTGATTTTTTGATCAAAATTGTTTAAATAATTATTCATTCTTAGAAATTTGCAGAGCATTCTAGCAAAAAGTAATTGGAAAGCTATTCTTACTTAATTCTATAAAAAATGGAGCCTGTTCGTGAAAAAATAGCCAAACTCTCAGTTTTTTAATTAAAATTGTTTAAATAATTGAAAATTATTGTAAATTTACAAAGCAAAATATAAAACAGTCATCGGAAAGATATTCTTAGTTGAATTCGTAAACAAAGTGAGCCTATTTGTTGAAAAACAGACAAACTCTGAATATGTTTATGAAAATTGTTAAAATAATTAACAATTATTGTAAATTTGCAAAGTAACATAGGAAAGACTTATTTTTAATACATTCTTTTCGGTTCTGTAAACAAATTGAGCCAATTCGTTAAAAATAATGATATTACTATTAATAATTCTTGTAAATTTACAAAGCAGCATATAAAATAGTCATCGAAAAGACATTCCTAGTTGATTCCGTAAACAAATTCTGCCTATTCCTTAAAAAATAGACAAACTCTGAATATGTTTAGGAAAATTTTTAAAATAATTAATAATTATTGTATATTTTCCAAGTATCGTAGAAAAGATTTATTGGGAATACATTCTTTCTTTATTCCCTAAACTAATTGATCCAATTCGTTGAAAAATGACCGGGCTCTTAATTTATTTATGAAAATTGTTTAAATAATTAATAATTTTTTAAAATTTGCAAATCATCATACAAAAAAGTAATTGGAAAGACATTCTCAGCTAATTGTGTAAACAAATTTAGCATATTTGTTAAAAAATAGCCAAACTTTAAATTTCTGTATCAAAATTGTTTAAATTATTATTAATTCTTGTAAATTTACAAAGCAACATAGAAAAGAGTCATCGGAAAGACATTCTTAGTTGATTCCGTAAACAAATTGAGCTTATTCGTTTATAGAAATTGTTAAAAAAATTAATCGTTCTTGTGAATTTACATAAGCAACATAGAAAATAGTCATCAGAAAGACTTTTCTTAACATCATAAAAAAAAGTAATCTGAAAGATATTCTTACTTAATTCTGTACAAAATTGAGCCTATTCGTTGAGAAATAGCCAAACTCTTAATTTTTCAATCAAAATTGTTTAAATAATTAATAATTCTTGTAAATTTATAAAGCAACATAGAAAAGAGTTATCGGAAAGATATTCTCAGTTGACTCCGTAAAAAAATTGTGCCTATTCCTTAAAAAATACCCAAACCCTAAATATGTTTATGAAGACTGTTTACATAATTAATAATTATTGTAAATTTGCAAAGCTTCATAGAACAGAGTCATCGGAAGGATATTCTTAGTGAATATTGTAACAGAAATTTAGCCTATTCGTTGAAAAATAGCCAAACTCTGAAGTTGTTCATGCAAATTGTTTGAATTATTAATAATTATTGTAAATTTACGAAGCAACATAGAAAAGTGTCATCAGAAAGACATTCGTAGTTGACTTTGTAAACAAACTGTACCTATTCCTTGAAAAATAGCCAAACTCTAAATATGTTTATGAAAATTGTTAAAATAATTAATAATTATTATATATTTGCAAGCTATCGTAGAAACGAATTATTGAAAATACATTCTTTCTTGATACCCTAAATTAATTTATCCTATTCGTTGCAAAAAGGCCAAGGTCCTTCTGAAAAGTTAAACAAAAATGTAAACTTGGTTTTTAAATAAAAAATTAACAAAATTTATCATAAAAAATCCAAACACAATAAAAAAATAAATGGTACTCAAAATTTCGAAAGTTTCAAACATTTTGAAATATAAATGAACTATGACAAAAGCGTTAAATCGAAAATGAATCTTTCAAAATACGAATAAAATATTAAAAATGTGAATTAAAAGCCTTCTTTTTAAAAAATGCGTGAAAGGAATCGATATATACCGAAGTATAAATGCATATACTTCCACTAAGCTTCTTATGAAAACAAACATCTCGAGTTCAAATAAACACAGAACGCCCATGGTCGATGAGAGCGCCTTATGGTTAACTAAGTAACGGTAACGGTAACTAAACGACGAATACCAACTTTCAAAGATAGGATTGTAGATATTTAACTGCAATAGTTGAATTCCAAACCAGAAAGATGAATTTCTAACTGAAATGATGAATCTTTAACTAGAATAATTGAATTTTCGACCAAAAAGGTTAATTTTCAACCAAGAAGATTAATTGCTACCAAAAAAGACGAATTTTCAACTAACAAAGATAATTTTTCAACCAAAAATTGAATAATTAAATTTTTAGTCAAAAAAGACTGTTCAACCAAAGACATGAATTTTGAACTAAAATGATGAAATATTCAACTGGAATAATAGTTACATTTTCAGTTTAATAAAAATAATAATTTTCAACCAAAAAACATCCAAAGAAAAAACAAATTTTCAATCAAACAGCTCATTTTTCAACCACAGAAATGAATTTTTCATTAAAACGATGGATTTTTAACTGAAAAAAAATGAATTTTTAACAAAAGAGTTTAACTTTCAACCAAATAATTTTATTTCCAGCCTAAAAGATGAATTTTCAACTAAAATGATAAATATGTGACTGGAATACTTCAATTTTTAACTGAACAGCAGAATTTTTAAACAAGAAGATTAACTTTCAAAGAAAAATAAGATAATTTTCTACCAAAAAATTTTCAATTAAAAAAGACAAATTTTTATCCAAATTGTGGAATTCCGAACTTGAAAATATTAATTTTCAACTCACAATGGAACAGTTAAATTTTCATTTAAAGAAATTAATTTTCAACCAAAATGATGAATTGTCAACTAAAATTATGAATCTTCAACTGGAATAGTTGAATTTTATGCCAAAAAGAATAATTGTCAATCATAAAGATTAATTGTCTACAAAAAAAGATGAATTTTCCACAAAGTACATACATTTTCAAACAAATAGTTTAATTTCTAAATGCAAAATATCAATTTTCAACCAAATAGTTGAATTTTCATTAAAAAAAAAATAAATAGATTTTCAAGAAAGTAGTTACATTTTCAACCAGAGATGAATTTTAAATTAAAATGATGAATCTTCAACCAAACAAATTAATTTTTAACAAAAGTTTAACTTTTAACCCAGTTGTTGAATTTCTAACTAAAAAACGATGAATTCGCAACGAACAATGTAAAAAATAATTTCTATTATAATTCAGAAATATTTCTTCTTTGAAATTCTACTTCTACTCTGAAAACTGCTTGAAGTACTTTTATTACCTAAAATTTAGAAGAGGGAACTTTCAAATTGTGACGAATTCTGACTTGAAAGAGGGATTTTTTAAAATTCCTTTCTTCTAAATCCGAATTATAATTCCTTTAAAAATTCCCATTCCATGTAAAAAATTCCCTGTTCCAAATGAAATTATATTTCTTGAATTTTTCTATAATCAGAAGTAAATTCCCGGTTTTTAAATTAAATTTCAGGTCATTTCCCGGTTTCCCGGTCAAGTCACCACCCTGATTTTCTTAAGAAATCATATTTTATCGTAGAAAAGTCGCTTTTTTTGTTTAAAGTGAATACATTTGAAAATTGTATATGAATGTTAATGGGCAAGAAAAAAAAAATTGGTCGAGGAAAAATCATAGAATTTTGATCAAAAAGACGAATTTTCAACAAATAAAGATTTTTCAGTAATGAAAGAAAAAAAACTTCACCTAAATTGTTGAACCTTAAAGCCAAAAGACGAATTTTCTGTACAAAAATTGAATTTTCGACCAGAAAAATAGGAATTTTCAGCAAAAAAATTAATTTTCAACAAAATAGTTCAATTTTCAACCAAAGAGATGAATTTTCAACTAAAAATATGAATCTTTAACAAAAAAATGACTTCTTAACAAAGTGGTTCAAATAAAATAGTTTAAACAAGAAGTAAATTTTCTACGAAGATACTTGAATTTTCAACCCAAAAAGACGAATTTTCAATAATAACAGTTGAATTTTCATACAAAAAGGATGACTTTTAAAAAAAAATTGTTTAATTTTCAATCAAACAGTTGCATTTTCATCCAAGAAAGATTAATTTTCTCCTAAAACAGATGATTTTTTAAATCAGAAAGACAACTATTAAAAATATAGTTGAATTTTCATCCAAAAAATATTTAAAATGATTTTTCAACACAAAATATGAATTTTTCTCAAAAGGTAAATTTTCTACGAAATAGTTGCATTTTCAACAAAACAGTAGATTTTTGGGCCAAAAAGAATGACTTTTTAACAAATTTATTGAATTTTCAACCAAATAGTTGCATTCTTATCCAAGAAAGATGAAATTTCTACTAAAGCAGATGAATTTTTCAAGCGAAAAGACAAAAAAGACGAATTTTCGAAAAAATATTTGAATCTTCAACCAAGAAGATTAATTTTCTCCCCAAAAAAAATCTTCAACAAAATAGTTAACATTTCAACCAAAGAGATAAATCTTCAACCAAAAAAATTAATTTTCAACAAAGTAGTTCAAATTTCAAACAAGTACTTGAATTTTCAACCAAAAGTGATGAATTCTCGACGGAAAATGTAATAGTTGATATTTAAACCAAACAAGATTCTCATTTTGAATCAAAAACAGTTGCATTTCTAACCAGGAAAGAGCTGAATTTTCAAACAAAAAAGACCAATTTTTAACAAGAGTTGATTTTTCAACCAAGAAGATTAATTTTCTTTCAAAAAACAAATTTTCAACAAAATAGTTAACATTTCAACCAAAGAGACGAATCTTCAACAAAAAAATTAATATTTAATAAAGTAGTTTAACTTTCAACCAAGTACTTGAATTTTCAACCAAAAAAAGATAAATTCTTGACACAAAAAGGTAATAATTGATTTTTCAGCCAAAAAAAGATTTTCATTTGAATTAAAAACAGTTCAATTTAACCGAAAAAGACGAATTTACACGAAAATAGTTAGATCCTGAACAAAAACAGGTTATTTTAAACCAAAACAGATTATTTTAAACCAAAACAGATTATTTTAAACCAAACAGTTGCATTTGCAACCAAAAAATTATTTTTCAACAAGGTAATTAAACTTTCAATCAAGTACTTGAATTTTCAACCAAAAAAAGATAAATTCTCGACAATAAATGTAATTATTGATATTTCATAAAAAAAAAAGATTTTCATTTTGAATTAAAAAACAGTTGATTTTAACAAAAAAAAGAAGAATTTACAAGCAAACAGATCCTCAACAAAACAGATTATTGTAAACCAAAACAGATTATTTCAAACCAAAACAGATTATTTTAAACCAAACAATTGCATTTGCAACCAAATTTTTTTTAAAAAAAAGGTAATTCAACTTTCAATCCAGTAATTGAATTTTCAACAAAAAAAGATGAATTTTCAAGAAAATATTTGAATCTTTAACCAAGAAGATTAATTTACTGCCAAAAAACAAAATTTCAACAAAATAGTTAGAATTTCAAACCAGGAGATGAATCTTCAACCAAAAAAATATTTTTCAAGAAAACAGTTCAATTTTCATCCCAGTATTTGAATTTTCAACCAAAACAGATGAATTCTTTACGAAAAATGTAATAATTGATATTTCAACCAAAACAGATTTTCATTTTGAATCAAAAACAGTTAAAATTAACCAGAAAAGACGAATTTTCAAGAAAATAGTTGAATCCTCAACGAAAACAGTTGCATTTTTAACCAAAAAATATCAAACTTCTACCAAAAAAGCTAGATTTTTCAGCCAAAAAGATGGAATTTTCAAGAAAATATTTGAATCCTCTACCAAGAAGATTAATTTTCTTCCAAAAAACAAATTTTCAACAAAATAGTTAACAATTCAACCAAAGAGATGAATCTTCAACCAAAAAATGAATTTGTAACAAAGAAGTTTAACTTTCAACCAAGTACTTCAATTTTCAAAAAAAAAAAAAGAAAAATTCTCGACAAAAAATGTAATAATTGATTTTTCAGCCAAAAAAGACTTTCATTTGAATAAAAAAAAACAGCTGAATTTAACCAAAAAAAAGAGAATTTTCAAGAAAATAGTTAAAACCTCAACCAAAATAGATTATTTTAAACCAAAACAAATTATTTAAATCCAAACAGTTGCATTTGCAACCAGAAAATTATTTTGCAAAACGTAATTTAAATTTTAATCCAGTAATTGAATTTTCAACCAAAAAATATTTTAATTTTGAATCAAAAACAGTTGAATTTAATCAAAGAAGACGAATTTTCAAGAAAATAGTTGAATCCTGAACCAAAACAGTTGCAATTTTAACTAAAAAAGATCAAATTTCTGCCAAAAGAGCTAAATTTTCAAGCCAAAAAGATGGAATTTTCAAGAAAATATTTGAATCTTCTACCAAGAAGATTCATTTTCGTCCAAAAAATAAATTTTCAACAAAATAGTTAACATTTCAACCAAAGAGATGATATTAATTTTCTTGGTAAATGATTCATAATTTTAATTGAAAATTTATCTCCTTGGACGAAAAATAAGGTTGAACATTAATTCTTTTAACTGGAAATTTAACTATTTAATTTTTCGATGACAATTTATCTTTTTTAGTTGAAAAGTCATATATTCTGATGAAAAATCCATTTTTGGTTGAAAATTTATCTTTATTAGTTCAAAATTCAACTATTTGGTCAAATTTATCTTTTTTAGTTGAAAATGCAACTATCTGTTTCCCGCTTTTTAATAATTGGAAGCAAAAGCGCGCGACGCGCACGCATGCATGTTTCTAGAAATTTCGAAAAAAATATTTAATTTTGTGGATCAAGAATTTTTATTTATTATTTAATTTTTTTAAAATAATAAACGTCTTTACACTAAAACCTTTTTTATTTGTTGTCCCTTATTACAGGGTGTCTATCCTACCTGGAAAACCTGGAAAAAAATGGAAATAATTTTCGTTTTAATTTGGTCTGAAATCGATTTTTTTTAACTGCAAATTTAATTATTACATTTTTGCTTGAAAATTAATATATTTTGTTGAAAATTCGTTCTTTTTTAAAGAAAATTAATCTTTTTGCTTCAAAATTCAGCAGTTTGTTTGCAATTTTCTCTCTCTCTCTCTTGACTGAAAAATCCTTCTTAGTTGAAAATTCAACTCATGATGAAAATTCGTTTTTTTTTTTGGTTGAATTCAACTGTTTTTTAATCAAACTAAAAATATTTTTTGGTTCAAATATCAAATACAACATTTTTTGTTCAGAATGCATCTTTTTTGGAGTAAAAATTTAATTATTTGGTTTAAAGTTTAACTGTTTTCTTGAAAATTAATTTTTTTGGTTGAAGATTCATAATTTTAATTGAAAATTCATCTCCTTGGTTGCAAAATGAAATATTTTGTTGAAAAATCGTTTTTTCTTTGGCTGAAAATTAATTTTTGTTAATGAAAATTTTACTATTCCAGTTAAAACTTTTGATATAAATTGATTTAAAATTTAACTACTCCAGTTGAAAATTCATCACTTTGTTTGAAGATGTAACTATTACTTTCAAAAAGACTTTTTTTTTGGTCGAAAATTTATCATTTTTAGTTGAATATCCGTGTATTTTGATGAAAATTAAACTGTTTTGGTAGCAGTTAATCTTCTTGGTTGAAAATTCATCTTTTCGGTTGAAAATTCAACTATTCCAGTTAAAGATTCATAATTTTAGTCAAAAATTCATCTTTTTATTTAAAAATGTAACTATTGCTTTCAAAATTTGTTAATCTTCTTAGTTGAAAATTCTTCTTTTTCGTTGAAATTTCGAACAAACACTTATTTTTTAAGTTTATTTGTTCATTTGTTTCTAAAGTTGAATAAATATATAATTTTCCTAAGATTCTTGAGAAAATTCAAAAATTTTTTGAAGCTTTCAGATATATCGAAAAAGTATAATTTTTTATTTTTCAGGATTTTGGGAAAAATTCCGAGTCAGTTTGAAAAATATTTAGGACTTTTAGAAGTTTGGAAGATAAATATCTCTTAAACTGACTCGAACTATTCCTAAAATTTTGAAAAATCTTTCAAAATTTAAACATCGAAATTTGTAGAAATATTTTTAAATTATAATAATCTTTTGAAATCTTTTGAAACTTTTTCAAATTTACTTTAAAAATTAATTTTTTTAAATAAAAAGTATTTACAAATTTTTCCAGGAATATCAAGAAATTTTTTTATGTTCCTGAAACCTCTCAAACTTCTTAAAGAGCTTTGAAATTTTTTTCGAAATCTTCAAAAATTTACATTTTGTTAAAAAATGTTTGAAATCTTTTCAAACTTAAAATAATTCTTTAACCATTTTAAAAACTTTTAAACCTTCTCAATATCTTTTAAAATTCTTCAAATTCTCCCAAAATTTTTCTTGAAATTCTGAAAATTTAAAAAACTTGCCTTTAAATCTTCCAGATTGTGTTTTGGCAATATTTTGGAAATCTTTTGAAATGTTAAAATTTTTTTTTAAATATTATCTTAAAATGAATTTTTCAAACTAAAAAATCAGTTTAAATTATCCCATGAATTATCAGAAATATTTTTTATTATCGTGAAATCTTTTTATTTATTTTTTTCAAATTTTGTATGAAATTTTGCAATCTTGCTAATGGAACGATTTTGCTTAAAAATCTTTCCCATTTGTTTCGAAATTTTAGGAAACAATTTAAAATCTTTTGAAATCTTTGTCAATTTTCTCTTGAAATTTATTTTTAAAATAAAAAATCAGCTTAAATTTTTCCAGAAATGTTAAGAAAGATTTTATACTTTCTTGAAGCCTTTTAAACTTCTTAAAAAGCTTCAATTTTTTTTTAAATCTTCAAAAATTTACATTTTGTTTTAAATTTTTTGAAATATTCTCAAATTTGAACTTATTTTTTTAACTACCAAAACTTTTAAACCTTCCAAATTTCTTTTAAAATTATTCGAATTTTTCAAAAAAATTTATTAAAATTCTGAAAAATTACAAAAATTGCCTTAAAATCTTGTTAAAATTTCGAAATTTCTTAAACCTACTCGCATTTTTTTAATAAATCTTTGTAATCTTGCAAAACGAAATATTTTGCTTGAAAATCTTTTTCCCATTCTTTTTCGAAATTTTATACAATAATTTAAAATCTTTTGAAATCTTTGTCAATTTTCTCTTAAAATTTATTTGAAAATAAAAAATCAATTAACATTTTCCCAGGAATTTTAAGAAAGTTTTTTTACTTTCTTGAAGCCTTTTAAATTTCTAAAAAAGCTTCGGAATTTGTTTTGAAATCTTCAAAAATTTACATTTTGATTGAAATTTTTTGAAATATTCTCAAATTTCAAATTATTTTTTTAACTACCAAAACTTTTAAACCTTCTAAATATCTTTTAAAATTATTCGAATTTTTCCAAAAATTTTCTTGAAATTCTGAAAAATTACAAAAATTGTCTTAAAATCTTCGAGAATCTGTAATGACGATTTTAAAAATCTTTTGTAATCTTTTAAAATCTTTTATCATGTTTTAAAATGCTTTTAAATATTCTCTTAAAATTAATTTTTCGAAATAAAAAATCAGTGCAAATTGTCCGATGAATTATAAGAAAAATTTTGTATTATCGTGAAAATTTTTTTTTCATAAGATTCAAAAAAGTATTTTTTTTTTAAATTTTGAAATATTTTCAACTTTTAACTTAATTGTGAATCTTTTTAAAATTTCGAAATGTCTTAAACCTACTCGAATTTTTTTTATAAATCTTTTTAATCTTGCTAATGGAAAGATTTTGCTTGAAAATCTTTCTTATTCTTTTTCGAAATTTTAGAAAAAAATTAAAATTTTTTTGAAATCTTTGTCAATTTTCTCTCAAAATATATTTTCAAAATAAAAAATCAGTTCAAATTTTCTCAGGTATTGTAAGAAATTTTTTTATTATCTTGAAACCTTTTAAAATTCTTAAAAACCTTCTTCATTTTTGAAATCTATGTAGAACTTTTGGAAGTTTCAAAAATAAATATATCTTAAACTGGCTCGAAATATTCCTAAAATGTTGAGAAATCTATGAAAATTAAAAAATTGCACTTAAATCTTCCAATTTTTTTCGACATTTGTAGAAATCTTTTGAAATGTATTAAAAACTTTTTAAACAATTTTTTAAATTAATTTTTCAAAATAAATTTTTTTTTTTCCAGGAATCTCGAGAAAATTTTTTTATTACCTTTAGGCCTTCCAAACTTCTTAAAAAGCTTCGAAAATTGTCTCGCAATCTTCAAAAATTTTCATTTGAAAAAAAAATTTTGTAATCTTTTCGAATTTCAAATTATTTGTTAATCCTGTCCAAAATATTTAAACCTTCTGAATAGTTTTTAAAATTTTTTAAATTTTTCCAACAAATTTCTTAGAATTCTGAAAATTTTCCAGGTTCTGTTTTGACAATTTTGGAAATTTTTGGAAATGTTTTTAAGTCTTTTTGAATATTGTTTTAAAATACATTTTTGCAAAATAAAAAAATCAGTTCAAATTATTCCATGAATTTTAAGAAATATTTTTTATTATCGTGAAACTTCAAAATGCTTAAGAAGCTTCAAAATTTTTATTTACAAATATTCAAAAATGTATATTTTTCAAGTTTAAACAAATCTTTTTGAGTTCTAAATTAACTTTTAATCTTTTTAAAACTCCTAAATATCTCTTAAACTTACTCAAATTTTGTATAAAACTTTGTGATCTTCCTAATTAAACATTTTTGATTTAGAATCGTTCAGATTCTTTTTCGAAATTTTAGGAAATAATTTAAAATGTTTTGAAATATTTGTCAATTTTCTCTTAAAATTTATTTTTCAAAATGAAAAGTCAGTTTAAATTTTGCCAGGAATTTTAAGAAATGTTTATTTCAAAATATTCAAAATTGTGCGTTTTTTCTAACTTTTTTAAAATGTTTACAAGTTTTAAATTAATATTGAATCTTTTTAAAACCTATAAAAAGTAATTAAAAATTTTCCCAAGAATCTCAAGAAATTTTTTTATTTTCTTAAAACCTCTTAAACTTCATAAAAAGATTTGAATTTTTTTTTTTAAATCTTCAATTTACATTTTGTTTAAAATGTTTGGAAATCTTTCCAAACTTAAAAACATTTTGAACCATTTTCAAAACTTTTAAGCCTAAGCCTTCTAAATATCTTTCAAAATTCTTCGAGTTTTTCCAAAATTTTTCTTGAAATTCTGAAAATTAAAAAACGTGCCTTCAAATCTTCCAGATTCTGTTTTGACAATTTTGTCAATCTTTTGAAATGTTAAAATTTTGTTTAAATATTCTCTTAAAATTAATTTTTCAAAATAAAAAATCAGTTTAAATTATCCCATGAATTATGAGAAATATTTTGTATTAAAGAATAAAAATTCAGTTTAAATCTTCCCACGAATTTTAAGAAAGTTTTGTTTATTTTTTCGAAGCCTTTTTTAAATTTCTTAAAAAGCTTCAAAAGTTTTTTCGAAATTTTCAAAAATTTACATTTTGTTGAAAATTGTTGGAAATCTTTTCCAACTTAAAATCGTTTTTTTTTCACCATTTTTAAAACTTTTAAACCTTCTAAATATCTTTTAAAATTCTTCCACAATTTTTCTTGAAATTGTGAAAAATTAAAAAACGTGCCTTCAAATCTTTCAGATTCTGTTTTGACAATTTTGTAAATCTTTTGAAATGTTAAAATTTTGTTTAAATATTATCTTAAAATTAATTTTTCAAATTAAAAAATCAGTTTAAATTATCCCATGAAATATTTGGTATTAAAGAATAAAAATTCAGTTCAAATTTTCCCAGGAATTTTAAGAAAGTTTTTTTTATTTTTTCGAAGCCTTTTAAATTTCTTGAAAAGCTTCAAATTTTTTTTCGAAATCTTCAAAAATTTATATTTTGTTGAAAAATTTTGGAAATCTTTTCCAACTTGAAATCGTTTTTTCACCATTTTTAAAACTTTTAAACCTTCTAAATATCTTTTAAAATTCTTCGAATTCTTCCAAAATTTTTCTTGAAATTCTGAAAAATTAAAAAAATTGAGAAATATTTTTTATTATCGTGAAACCTTTTGAAAATGTTTTCAAATTTTTGATAAAATTTTTTTTTCTTGCCATTCTTTTTCGAAATTTTCGAAAATAATTTCAAATTTTTTGAACTCTTTGTCAATTTTCTCTTTAAATTTATTTTCAAAATAAAAATTCAGTTTAAATTTTCCTAGGAATTGTAAGGAAGTTTTTTATTTTCTTGAAGCCTTTTAAACTTCTTAAAAAGCTTCGAAATCTTCAAAAATTTCCATTTTGTTTTAAATTTTTGAAATATTTTCAAATTTCAAATTTTTTTTTTCACTAAATCCAAAACTTTTAAACCTTCTAAATATCTTTCGAAATTACTTGAATTTTTCCAAAAATTTTCTGAAAATTCTGAAAAATTAGAAAAATTGCTTTAAAATTTTCTAGAATCTGTTATGAAGATTTTAGAAATCTTTTGTAATCTTTCAAAACCTGCTGTCATCTTTTAAAATGTTTTTAAATGTTCTCTCAAAATTACTTTTTCAAAATAAAAAATCAGTTAAAATTTTCCCATGAATTCTAAGCAAATTTTTTTATCATAGTGAATCCTTTCAAAATCCTTAAGAAGCTTCAAATTTTTGTTCTCCAAATATTTGAAAATATTTGAAAATATTTTGAAAATCTTTCCCATTCTTTTTCGAAATTTTAGAAAATGATTCTATATTTTTCCAGGACAGTTAAGAAATTTTTTTATTATCTTGAAACCTTTTAAAATTCTTAAAAAGCTTCATTTTTGAAATCTTCAAAAATACATTGATTATCATTATTGAATATATATTATTTAGATAACCTTGCATTTCTCATAAGCCTGAAGTTTACAGACTTTTTATTTTAAACGAGAAAAAGGAACGACAGCTCCAACCAATCATAAATACGAGTTTCCGGACAACAATAGTTTCAAATTGTTTCGAGTAATTTCGAGATGGTTCGATAAATAATCGAAAATGGCGTCATGCGCTTTCCAATAAATGGATTTTCTGTTTAAATAAAAAAATGTGATTAAATTCAAAAGCAGAATTACCTCGATTTCGTGTCGCCGCATCCCCAAACTTCGAGACTGGAAATGCGATATGGGACGCGTTCAAAGGTGACAGAATTGAAGGCCTGATCAACAATAATGCTAGGTTCTCGTGGATCTTTTCCAGCTCGTAAACCCTGAGGATATCCTCTAATTCCAGTATTTAAGTACAGAAGTTTCGGCCCCTTCTCGATAACTCGATAAGAAGGCAATAATTCAATCACCATAGAATCTTCATCTCCCCAGTAAAGATGAGACTCTCGCCATTCGAGGGTCGAACAAATGCAGTACGTAGGACAAGTCTCTTTTTCTCCGTCCGAACTCACAGCTCGAATAAATATCAAAGTTGGACCCTTGTATCCCAAAACGTGATGCAAAAAGCGATTTACACCCGTGCCGTGCTGGTCACTGTTGTACAATAGAGTCCAGTGTCTAGGACAAATGTTACCTGACATCTTGTCTATTAAAGCTTGCATTCCTTCTGACCGGGAGTCTTCCGACTGAAAAATTAACGACAACCTTGTAATCATCTCAAATCTTATACATAATTTCAATATTCAATAATATTTTAATATTATTCAACAATAATTAATAACAGGGTGTCTACTTAAATCCTGGAAAAAATCCCTGACAATTCCAGGTTTTCAAATACAGTGAACTTCCGCCTATTTCAAAGTTCACCTATTTCAAGTCCCCTATACACGCTGATTTCAAATCAACCCGCTCTTTTCGGCACATGCGCAGTTGAAATAGGTGCTTACAGCGCCCTCATCGGTACAAGGCCTGGGCAGCCAATGAATGTCGTTTGACAAAAATAACCTGAAGGTCGCGGTAGAGGTGGGGGCCTTAAAGTTATCGAATGTTTACGTTTTAAGGCCGTTAAAATAAGCGGAAGTTTACTGTATTTCGCATTTTTTTAAACAATTGACTCGGAATATGTATACATTTTCACGACTTTATTATAAATTAAGTTTTTTACCAGTTTCTAGGGATTCAATTATTATGTTTAAATTCGAAAAATTTGATAAATTATATTACAAGATATTCTTAAATATATTAGCACCATCAATTAATTAAATAATTCAATAATAATAAAAACATAATTAATCATTTCTTGAAACTGTCTCTAAAGACCATGAATTGGAATAATAATTCAACCAAATTTTTATTTTGCCTTCCTATATTTAAAATTCAATGCATATTTAGGTAAAATTGATGTCGGCACTATCTATTAAATTCAATTAAAGCCGCATCAAATTCCTAATTAAACAAAAAATATTGCATTTTTAACAAGGTAGATAAATTTTTAAGCAAATTGTTGAATTTGCAACCAAAAATATTAATTTTCTACAAAAAAGACGATTCTTTCAACAAAATACATGAATTCTCAAACAAATAGTTAAATTTTAAACCAAATAGTTGAATTTTAACTAAAAAAGACTAGTTTTTAACCTAAAATGGAATAGTTAAATTTTCAGCTAAAAAAAATTGATTTTCCACTAAAAAAACAACAACAAATTTTCAACCAAAGTAATGAATTTTCAACTAAAATGATGAATATTTAACTCGCAAACTTGAATTTTCAACTAAAAAGATGAATTTTCAAACAAGATTAATTTTCAAACAAAAACATTTATACAAAAAAAAATTTTTTTCAAGAAAATACATGAATTTTCAAACAAGAGGATTAATTTCTGCCAAAAAGACGAATTTTCCACAAAATAAATAAATTTTCAACTAAAAAAGATCAATTGTCAACCAAAAATTGTTTAAGAAAATTCATTTAAAAACAAATTTTTTAACAAAATAGTTACAGCTTCAACTGGAATAGTTAAATTTTCAGTAGGAAAATTAATTTTCAGCCAAAGAAAAAAACGAATTTCCATCAAAATAGCTCATTTTTCAACCAAGGGGATGAATTTTCAATTAAAATGATGAATCTTGCAACCCAGTAGCTTTATTTTCAGCCAAAAAAAGTTGAACATTCAACTCAAATTTAAACAATAAAAAAGATGAATTTCGAACTAATATGATGAATCTTTAACTACAATAGTTGAATTTTCAACCAAAAAGATGAATTTTCAACCAAGAAGATTAATTTCTACCAAAAAAGACAAATTTTTAACTAAAAAATATAATTTATCACCCAAAAATTTAATATTTAAATTTTCAAGCAAAAAGATCAACTTTCAATCAAGAAGATTCATTTTTACCAAAAAAGACGAATTTTCAACTAAAAAATATAATTTTTCAACCAAAAATTAAATAGTTAAATTTTTAGTTAACAAATTTACTGTTCAACTAAAGAGATGAATTTTCAACTAAAATTATTAAACATACCATTGGAATAAGTTACATTTTCAGTTTAAAAAAAATTTTCAACAAAAAAAAAAACTAATTTCAAAAAAATAGTTACATTTTCAAACAATGTGATGAATTTGAAACTAAAACGATAAATCTTTAATTGGAATAATTCAGTTTTAAACCAAAAAGATGAATTTTCAACCAAGAAGATTAGTTTCTGCCAAAAAAGACGAATTTTCAACTAAAAAAGATAATTTTCAACCAAGAATTGAATAGTTAAATGTTTAGTTAAAAAATTTAATGTTTAACTAAAGAGATGAATTTTCAACTAAAATTATGAAATATTCCATTGGAATAAGTTACATTTTCAGTTAAAAAAAAGAATTTCAACAAAAAAAACCTAATTTAAAAAAAAACAGTTACATTTTTAAACGAAGTGATGAATTTTCAACTAAAATGTTGAATCTTTAACTAGAAAATTTGAATTTTCAACCAAAAAGATTAATTCTGTACAAAAAAAAATGATTTTTCAACAAAATACGTGAATTTACAATTAAAAAATATAAATTGTGAACCAAAAAAGGAATATTTAAATTTTTCGTTTAGTTAACAAATTTTATGTTCGACCAAAGAGATGAATTTTGAAATAAAAAGATGGAATATTCCATTGGAGTAAGTGACATTTTCAGTTGTAAAAAAATAATAATTTTCAACAAAAAAAAACTAATTTTGGAAAAAAAGTTACATTTTCAAACAAAGTGATTAATTTTCAACTTAAATGAAAAATGAATCTTCAACTGGAATAGTTAAGTTTTAAACCAAAGAGATGAATTTTCAACCAGGAAGATTAATTGCTACCAAAAAAGACAAATTTTCAAATAAAAAAGATGATTTTTCAACCAAAAATTAAATAGTTAAATTCTTAGTCAACAAATGTAATGTTCAACTAAAGAGATGAATTTTCAACTAAAATTATGAAATATTCCATTGGAATAAGTTACATTTTCAGTTTTAAAAAAATTTTCAAGAAAAAAAACTAATTTTCAAAAAAATAGTTACATATTCAAACAATGTGATGAATTTGAAACTAAAACGATAAATCTTTAATTGGAATAATTGAGTTTTAAACCAAAAAGATGAATTTTCAACCAAGAAGATTAGTTTCTGCCAAAAAAGACGAATTTTCAACTAAAAAAGATAATTTTTCAACCAAGAATTGAATAGCTAAATGTTTAGTTAAAAAATTTAATGTTCAACTAAAGAGGTGAATTTTCAACTAAAATTATGAAATATTCCATTGGAATAAGTTACATTTTCAGTTTAAAAAAAAAAGAATTTCAACAAAAAAAAACTAATTTAAAAAAAACAGTTACATTTTCAAACGAAGTGATGAATTTTCAACTAAAATTATGAATCTTTAACTAGAAAGTTTGAATTTTCAACCAAAAAGATTAATTTTGTAAAAAAAATGATTTTTCAACAAAATACATGAATTTACAATTAAAAAATATAAATTGTGAACCAAAAAAGGGATATTTAAATTTTTCGTTTAGTTAACAAATTTTATGTTCGACCAAAGAGATGAATTTTGAAATAAAAAGATGGAATATTCCATTGGAATAAGTGACATTTTCAGTTTAAGAAAAAATAATAATTTTCAACAAAAAAAAAAACTAATTTTCGAAAAAAAGTTACATTTTCAAACAAAGTGATTAATTTTCAACTAAAATTATGAATCTTCAACTGGAATAGTTAAGTTTTAAACCAAAAAGATGAATTTTTAATTAGAATGATGAATGTAACTAAAATAATTTAATTTTCAACCAAAAAGATGAATTTTCAACCAAGAAGATTAATTTCTACTAAAAAAAATGCGAATTTTCAAAAAAATGCATGAATTTTCAATAAAATACATGAATTTTCAACTCAGAAAGATAAATTGTCAACCAAAAATTGAATAGTTAAATTTTGAGTTTAAAAAATTAATGTTAAACCAAAGAGATGAATTCTCAACTAATATGATGGAATATTCAAATGGCATAGTTAAACTTTCAGTTTCAAAAATTAATTTCAAACAGAAAAAAAAAACTAATTTTCAACAAAATAGTTAAATCCAGTAATATAAAGCTACTTTTATAAATAAATAATCATTTTTATTCAATTTCATATTGCAATTTAAAAGAAAATTAAGCATGCTTTCGAAAAAATTTCCTGTCTCTAAAAAAAATTCACTGACATTTCCGGGTTTTCCAGGTATAAAAAAATGGCCTGAAAATTCCAGGTTTTCCGGGAAGAGTAGACACCCAAAATAATAAATAATTTCGAGTTAAAAGCGCTTGAAATTAAAAAATATCTATATTCAGAGATCACTGTCCAAAAAGAGATAAAAAAAAATAGGATCATTTTTTACGAAAAAGGGGAAAAATAGGGAAAAAATTAAACATTTATTTTTACATGTAGAAAAGATATAGTTGAATTCAACCAAAAAATACGAATTTTCAAAAAAATATTTGAACTTTCAATCAAGATTAACTTTCTGCCAAAAAAAAACAAGTTTTCAACAAAATAGTTAACATTTAAACCAAAAATTGAATTTTTAACAACAAAAAATGAATTCCCGACAAAAAATGTAATAATTGATATTACAACCAAAAAAGATTTTCTTCTAGAATAAAAAACAGTTGAATTCAACTAGAGAAGACGAATTTCGAAGAAAATATTAAAATATATAACCAGGAAGATTAATTTTCTGCCAAAAAATAAATTTTCAAATAAGTAGTAAAACATTCAACGAAGTATGTAGTTGAATTTTTAACAAAAAAAATTTTTTTTTTCTATAAAAGGATATATGTATACCTGATGAGGCTCCACATCGCTGGACGAAAGCTAGCAAATAAAATCATTTACGTATAATACATTATTATCGACGAAAAATGTAATACATAGTTCATACTTCAACCAAAAAAAAATTTAGTTTTAAATCCAAAACTGTTTAATTCAAACAAAACAGACGAATTTTCAGCAAAATATTTGCAATCCTCTACCAGAACAGATTGCATAATTTAAAACCAAACAGTTGCATTTTTAACAAACAAATATCAAATTTCTACCAAAAGAAATCAATTTTTAAACCAAAAAGAGGAATTTTTAACAAAAGAGTTGAATTTTCAACCAAGAAGAATTTTTCAGTCAAGAAAGAACAAAAATTTGAACCAAAATGTTGAATTTTCAAGCCAACACAAAAATATAAATTATAGACCAAAATAGATGAATTCTTAACGAAAAATAAATTAGTCTATATTAATTACAACGAAGAAAGAATTTAATTTCAAATCATAAACAGTTCAATTCAGCCACAAAAAAAAAACAATTTTCAACAGAATAGTTGAATCCAAAAAAATATAAATTTTCTATTGAACAAATTTTTAAACATCTAGAGTCTGAAACATTTCTGAAGTATTAATTAATAATTTCGAATAAAAAATGTTTGAAATTTAAAAAAATATATTAAACGACTTTTAATTGAAAACATTCCAAATCAAAACATTCTAGATTAGGTAAAATTTTTAAAAAAGGACAAAATTGAATAAATTCCGATTAAAATTTTGAAAATTGGATGATGTAAAATTAAAACATTGTATTATATCTAATTAAAAGCGTTTAAAATTTAATAATACAAAATTCAAAACTTTTAAACTTAAATAATTTTTAATACGAAGCGATTCAAATTTGATAATTTGAATTTGAAAACTAAATTTAATGTTTCAAAGTAAAAGCTTCTGATATTCTAGAATTTTAAATTATTATAACATCAAAAATTATAATTTAACGTTCGTTCTGCTAAGAAATATTTCAGTCTAAAATTTTTTTAAAGTTATTATAGTTTAACATTAAAATTGATTATACAATTTCTTCAAAATTGAATTAATCTAACAAAACGTTTAAAATGAAGTAATTTTAAATGCGAGATTAAAAATGAAAAATTTCTATTACGGAATGTTGTAAATTAAATGAATCTGAATTTCATTCAAAATAATTCAAATGTATTGGAAAACTTTTTAAAATCAAAAAATTCTATTGATTTCTGTAAAATTGGAATGAATGTAGATAAATTTAAGGTAAACGAGAAGAATTCGATGAATACATTATTTTATTTTGAATTTTCTTTTAAATTCAAGTTAAATTTTTAAAAAATCGAATGAGTTAAACAATTTAAAAATAGGTATGAAAAATCTTCATTGACTTCAGTAACTTTGAAATGAGCTTAGAAAAATTCAACGGAAATTAAAAGAATTTGATGAAATGCCTCAGAATTCAAGGTGAGGTTAAAAGACTTCAGGATCAATTAAATAAAAACTCTTAAAAATAATGTATAGAATTCCTGAAAATAAAACAAGAATCCAAAGACCAAATTTAAACAACCACCACAAAATGCTCCTATTTTAATTTTTAAAAACAAAAAAAATTTGTTTCATTGGACAAAAATTGAATTTATTTTGAATTTAATTTTAATGTAATTTGAGATTCTTGAATTTAAAAATTCTAAAAAATCCATTGAATTAAGTAGAATAAATTTAGAAGAATTCATGTGAATTAAAAAAATTCAAGAGAATTCCAAAGTATTTAAAAGAATTCAGGTTAAATTAAGAAGAATTCAGGATGAAGTCCAAAAGATAATTTCAAATCTTTTCAAATCTTTGAAACCCTACTAATTTCTTATTAAAAAATGACTAATGACTACAAAAAAATTCAAGTTAAATTCAAAAGAATTCATACGAATTTGAAAAATTTGTTATAATAACAAAAATCCATTTATTTCAGTAAAATTTGAGAAAATTTAGAGAAATTTATGGGAAATGAGAAGAATTCTATAAAATTCATAAAAAGACAAAAAGTTTTAAAAGAATTAAAGATAAATTAATAAAAATTCAGAGTGAATTCTAAAATATAAATTTAAATCTCTTCAAATCTTAGAAACCCTACGAAATACCTTACTTCTCTTGAATAAATTTTTTTAAATCCACTAAAATATTATTAAATCCCGTGAAATTCTATGAAATCTAGGATATTTTCTGAAATCTTGGAAAATTTATTAAAATACTTTGAGAGCTTTAAAATCTCTTAAAATCATTGAAATCCTCGGAAATCTGATAAAATCCTGTGAAATCTTTTAAAATACCCTCAAATATTTCAAGGCCTTTGAAATCCTATTGAATTACTGAAATCAATTAACAATTTCTTTACAATCTTTTAAAATAACGTAGAATATTTCTAATCCCTTACAATCTTTGATAATACCTTGCAATTTTTTAAAGCTCTAGCAAATGCCAAGGAATTTGAAAAATACCTTAAAATATTTCAAATCCTTTGGTCATTTTATCAATTAATCTGCAGAACCAATTATATAAAAAAAAAATTTTATCAAAAAAAATCAAGTGAATTATGTAAAATTGAGTAAATTTATAAGAATTCTAATGAATTAAAAAATTCACAAGAATTTCAAAGAATTTAAAAGAACTCAGGGTAAATTATTAATAATTCAAGGCGAATTTCAAAAATAATTTCAAATCTTTGAAATCCTACTAATTTCTAACCAAAAAAGTGACTAATGACTACAAAACAATTCAAACGAATTCAAATGAATTGGAATTTTTTTTTTAAATTAAAAAATTCCATTGATTTCCGTAAAATTGGAAGAAATTGAGAGGAATTGAAGATAAACGAGAAGAATTCGACGAAATTCATAAAAATTCGAGGTGAATTAAAAAAAAATTGAAAACAATTCAAAAATATGAAAAAACTTAATTTAATTCCGTAACTTTGAAATAAGCTTAGAAAAATTCGAGAGAATTCAAAAGAATTTGATAAAATGCCTAAGAATTCAAGGTGAGGTTAAAAAGACTTCAGGTTCCATTAAATAAAAACTTTGAAAAAGTTTTTAAAATCCATTGAATTGAGTAGAATTGAGTAATTTTAGAAAAATTCAAGTGAATTACAAAGTTCAAAAGAATTTCAAAGAATTTAAAAGAACTCAGGGTAAATTATTATTAATTCAAGGCGAATTCCAAAAATAATTTCAAATCTTTGAAATCCTACTAATTTCTAACCAAAAAAGTGACTAATGACTACAAAACAATTCAAAAGAATTCAAATGAATTGTAAAAATTTTGTTAAATAAAAAAATGCCATTGATTTTAGTAAAATTGGAAGAAATTTAGAGGAATTTAAGATAAACGAGAACAATTCGACAAAATTCATAAAAATTCAAGATGAATTAAAAAAAAATTAAAATGAAAAAAAATTTTAAATATGAAAAAAAACTTATTTAATTCAGTAACTTTGAAATAAGCTTAGAAAAATTCGAGAGAAATCAAAAGAGTTTGATGAAATGCCTATGAATTCAAGGTAAGGTTAAAAAGACTTCAGGTTCCATTAAATAAAAATTTAAATCTTGTTTTAAAAATCCATGGAATTGAGTAGAATTGAGTAATTTTAGAACAATTCAAGTGGATTACAAAATTCAAAATAATTTAAAAGAACTCAGGGTAAATTATTAATAGTTCAGCGTGAATTCCAACTTCAAATCTTTGAAACCCTACTAATTTCTAACCAAAAATGTGACTAATGACTACAAAACCATTCAAACGAATTCAAATGAATTGAAAAAATAATTTAAATAAAAAAATTCTATTGATTTTAGTAAAATTGGAAGAAATTTAGAGGAATTTAAGATAAACGAGAAGAATTCGACGAAATTTATAAAAATTCAAGGTGAATTGAAATAAAATTAAAATGAATTAAAAACAATTAAAAAATATGAAAGAAACTTCATTGAATTCAGTAACTTTGAAATAAGCTTAAAAAACTGAAGGAAATTCAAAAGAATTTGATGAAATGTCTAAGAATTCAAGGTGAGGTTAGACATCAGGATCAATTAAATAAAAACTTTTCAAAATTAAAAAAAAACCATTGAAATAGAATTGAGTAAATTTAGAAGAATTCAAGTGAATTAAAAAAATGTAAGAGAATTCCAAAGAATTTAGGGTGAATTCCAAAAATAATAACTAATTTATAACCAAAAATGAATTCAAGTGAATTGGAAATAATTTAACACATCGAAAAAATTCCATTGATTTCAGTAAATTTTGAGTGAATTTAGAGGAATTAAAAAAAAATGAGAAGAAATCTATGAACTTCATAAAAAATCAAGCTGAATTAAAAAAGAAATCAAGTGAATTGAAAACAATTCAAAAATACGAAAAAATTCACTGAGTAAGTTTGAAATGAGTTTAGAAAAATTAAAGAGAATTCAAAAGAATTTTATGAAATGCTTAAGAATTTAAGGTGAGTTTTAAGAACTTCAAGAGGAATGAAACAAAAACTTAAAAAAAATCCATTGACCTGAGTAAAATTGAGTGCATCGAGAAGAATTCAAAAGGATTTGAAAGAATTCAGGATAAATTAATAAGAATTCAGGGCGAATTCCAAATGAATTGCAAAAAATATTGTAAAATCTCTTAAAATCTTTGAAACACTACGAAATCCCTCACTTCTTGTGAATAAATTCTTTGAAGTCCATTAAAATATTAAAATCCCTTAAAATTATTAAAACCCTTGGAAATCCCTTGAAATTGTTTAAATCTCTTGAAAATGCCTTGGAATCTTTTAAAATACCTTAAAATATTTCAAAGTCTTTGAAATCCCTTCAAACTATTAAAATAAATAAAAAATTACTGGGAATCGTTAAAATTTCTTAAAATATTTCAAATCCTTTGAAATCCTATTAAATTACTGAAATCAATTAATAATTTCTTTATAATCTTTTAAAATAACCTAGAATATTTCTAATCCCTTAAAATCTTTTGAAATACCTTGCAATTTTTGAAGCTCTAGAAAATGCCAAGGAATTTGAAAAATACCTTAAAATATTTCGAATATTTTGGCCATTTTATCAATTAGCAGAACCAATTATATAAAAACTTGTAAAAAATCAAAAAAATCAATTGAATTATGTAAAATTGAGTAAATTTAGATGAATTTAAATGAATTAGAAAATTCAAAAGAATTTCAAAGAATTCAGGATAAATTAATAAGAATTCAGGGTGAAATCCAACAAATAATTTTAAATCTCTTCAAATCTTTAAAACCCTACGAAATAAATCACTTTTCTTGAATAAATTCTTTAAAATCCACTAAAATGTTATTAAATCTCTTAAAATTATTAAAATCAATTTAAAATTCCTTGGAATCTTTTAAGATTTTCTCAAATATTTCAAATCCTTTGAAATCTTATAAAATACCTCACTTCTCGTGAACAAATTTTTTTACCACTAAAATATTATTAAATCCCTGTGAAATCCTATGATATTTATTAAAATCCAATAAATCAATCAAAATCAATAAACTTATTGAAATCCTCGGAAATCTTATAAAATAACATGAAATCGTTTAAAATATCTTACGACCTTATAAATCCTGTAAAATCGTTTCATATCTTCCGAAATTCTAGAAAATTCCTTATCCTAAAATATTTCAAACGCTTCGAAATTCCTTCAAATTAATGAATAATTCCTTGGATTCTTTTAAAATTCCCTAAAATATTCAAATTCGTTGAAATCCTACTAAACTACTAAAAAAAATTAAAAATTACTTGAAATCTTTTGAAATCCCTTGAAATTCGTTAAAGCTCTTGAAAATGCCAATTAATAAAAAATTCCTCGGAACCTTTTAAAATTTCCTAAAATATTTCAAATTAAAAGCTCTTGAAAATGCCTTAGAAGTTTTAAAAATACCCTAACATCTTACAAATTCCTTCAAATTATTTAAATTTTCTAGGAATCTTTAAAAATAGTCTGAAATATATCAAAAGAATTCAAGATAATTCAGAAATAGGTATAGATCTGAATTAAATAGTGATTAACCCATGAGTTAATTTATTGATAGAAAAGTGAATAAAAAATGATTTGAGAAAAAAGTGACTAATAGTGACTGTATGTGGCAGCCCTAATTATTTTTCACAGTTACTTCTCACAGGAATTCCCTGATTCTTGCTATTTTTTCTGAAATGCTCTTGGAAGCTTTGATCTTATTATAAATTTTTTTAAAGTTCCATTAAAGAGCTGCAAATAGGGTACCATAGGGACCAAATCTTGAAAATAGGGTACTTTAGGGACCTTAACTGAATGTAGGGTACAATAGGGGATATAGGGACCGATCTCTGAGGCCTGAAATACCCTAAAATCTTAAAAATCCCTTCAAATTAATGAAATCAGGGTGGCGATTCGGCGGACGATTTAAAATTCCCGGTCATTTCCCGGTTTTCCCCGGTCAAGTTTTTCAATTTTCCCGGTCAACTCAAAGTAACATATTTATATTTGCCGCAAAACGCAAACATTTATTTTAATTCATAACGTTCGTTCTAAACATCTTTTAACACAACAGAGCAAAACGTTGCAAAATAAATTAATTTTGAAAAAAATACTTAAATTTTCCACTAAAAAATATCAATTTTTTACAAAAAAATGGAATAGTTAAACTTTCAGTTGAAAAAATTAATTTTCAACAAAAAAAAAACGGATTTTCAATAAAATAGTTCAATTTTCAACCAAAG
>CAKNYM010051894.1:0-11848 GCA_932195095.1 Andricus curvator | reverse complement strand
TTCAGGGTATTTCGTAGAATTATTAACGATGGCAGGGCTTGCGAGCAGGCGAAGTATACCAACGCCTATCATGCACTTCGAACTTTGCCTTGCCCCGAAGGTGACCGTGCAACGTATCTAAGAAGGACTTATTCTCTCGAGTGCCGATGAAATAACTATCTTAAAACTACACTGAAGTTAAATTGTTAATAAGAACACTGAATTTAAACGAAAGTGGACATCCCACCGCTGCCACCAAATCAGCTGTCACGTCCCGAGCAAAGGCGAGGGTAGGTTGGTAATGGAGTAGATAAGGGAGGTTACAAGGGCTGATTAAATCAGGTTGGTAAAGCCTGACTATATATTTTATTGTGGGGTTCGTTTCCACTTTGTCAATCCAGGGGGATTGCGTTAATTCAGAACAACAGTAATTTATAGGATAATTATTTATTATAATATGAAAGTTGAAAGAACTAATAATACAATTAATGAGTAAAAACTTACACTACCTTCCGGTCCGAAAGGGCAAGAGAAGCTTTGTTTGTCGATTGTATCCCCAATACGTTGAAGAATATCGACGGAATTCTTCTGGGTGTTTTAATTGATCTTCACAAAAACTCCGAAGTCAATCTGTACGACGACCGAAAGCCGAAGGGACTTTATTTTCAAAATTGAATTCCACGTTACTATTTCGCGGTGATGTAAAAGCACGCGACTTAATCAAAGCGGTTCTTCGTTAAGGAATATTTCACGGTGAGGTAAAAGCATGCGACTTAGTCAAGGCGGTTCGTAAATTGATGTGGACGGTACAACTGTTCAAACGATAAAGACAACCACGAGGGGTGAGTCTGGGGTTTATATAGGAAAAGGCTTCTTCAAAAGTCACGTACGAATCGCTAAAGTTACGATCGGCACGTATAATTCGCCAAAGTTACGATTGGCACGTACAAATCGCTAAACTTACGATCGGCACGTACTTGCTCATCCATCATTTATCTGATGATTCAGGTTATTGCCTGTTTTGATTTATATATTAATTGTTGATGGATGATTGATCCTTTTACCCTTTTCTTGCTCTTTCATGACCAGTTTCTTAATTCTAAATAATAGTTGTTTACTTGTTCGATTATAATTAGTTTACATACTATGATGGTACATAATTAACTTATCCTTTACTTGGAGGATATAACATAAGGTTCTACGTTAGTTTAATTATCCTATCGTTTCTGTGTTATCAATGGTTAAGTAGGTCGGAATGCTCATGGTACTACCTCGCTAATTAGCTCGCGCTCTCCTCCTTATCGACCGTTGCTCATTTATAATTCGTCGAGTGTGGATAATTAGTTGCGGCTGACCACATAAGTCATTACCTACTGTGTTACTTTTACCATTTGGTGTTACGACAAAATTTTTAAATTTAAAAATAAATTGGGGATGTAACAGGATAATGTAACGTAACGAAACGAAAGTTTCGGACGGGTCCCTGGTAATTTATTTGAAATATCAGATAATGAATAAATTATATTATGGAATATTAATTTGTATTATGCTTAAACAAAAATAATATTTTGAAACCTCAAAATTTACTTCTCTTCTATTGATATCGATTTTTGAGAATTAATTATACAGAAAAAATATTGATATCAAAATTTAATTTCTTTGTCTTTATTTAGAAAATTTTATTTTATTGTTTTTATGATTTTGTTAAAGTTGAATGGCAGTATCATTCACAGAAAATTTGCCAAAAACTTTGAGCAAAAATGAAGAATTTTTACTGCGAAAAAGGCAAAAGCAGGCAACAAACGTCAAGAAGAAGCTTAAAAGAAAGCTGAGCGCAATAGAAACATTAGTAATAACAGATCGTAATGCGCGCGCGCCTATATCAATTTTTGATCTGAAGAATGTTAAGATTTTAATTATGAACAAACCTGAATTTGTAAATAATGTGATTTTTTCTAAATGGGATTAGTATTTCAAAAAGAAGTTCAACTTTTAACCAAGTTATTGAATTTTCACTCAAGAAAATTAATCTTGAACCAAAAATGACGAACTTACAATAGAATACATAAATTTTCAACCAAATTGTTGAATTTTAAACTAAAAACGATAAATTTTCAACCCAAAATAAAATAATTAAATTTTCAGTTAAACAGAATTAATTTGAAATAAAAAGAATTTTCAACGAAATAGTTAAATTTTTAACCAGAGAGATGGATCTTGAAATAGTAAAATGAATTTTTAACACAGAAGTTCAACTTACGACCAAGTAATGGAATTTTCAATGGAGAAGATTAATTTGTTACCAAAAAAGACGAACTTACGATAAAATACATACATTTTCAACTAAGCTGTTGAATTTTCGACTAAAAATAGAATAATTAAATTTTCAGTTAAAACAAAAAAATGTCAACCAGAGAGATGGATCTTTAAATAATAAAATGAATTTTGAATAAAGAAGTTAAATTTTCAACCAAGTAGTAATTGAATTTTCAATCAAGAGGATTATTTTTCTGCCAAAAAAGACGAAATTACAATAAAATACATACATTTTCAACCAAATATAGAATAACTAAATTTTCAGTTAAAAAATTAATTGAAGAAAAAACAAATTTTTAACAAAATAGTTGAATTTTCAGTCAAAGAGATGGCTCTTCAAATAATGAAATGAATTTTTGAAAAAGAAGTTAAATTTTTAAACAAGTAGTAATTGAATTTTCAACCAAGATAATTAATTTTTTACCAAAAAAGATGCAATTATAATAAAATACATACATTTTCAACCAATTTGTTGAATTTTTAACTCAAGCGATCAATTTTTAACCAAGAATAGCATAATTAAATTTTCAGTTAAAAATTAATTTAAAGAAGAAAAGAATTTTCCGCAAAATAGTTGAATCTTCAATCAGAGAGATGGATCTTCAAATAATAAAATGAGTTTTTAACAAAGAAGTTCAACTTTTGATCAAGTAATTGCATTTTCAATCAAGAAGAGTAATTTTCTACCAAAAAAGACCAACTTACAATAAAATACATACATTTTCAACTAAATTGTTGAATTTTTGACCAAAAATTGAATAATTAAAATTTCAATTAAAAAAATTATTTAAAAACAAAACGAATTTTACTAATAAATATTTAGGTAATAATATTGAAAGATGTGATATTGATACATCGAGTACTAATCTCTCATTAGCCTATGGACTTGTTAAAGCTCACAAAGATGACTACCCTCTACGACCAGTTATTTCAACAATAGGTTCCCCAAATAGAAAATTGGAAGAATTATTGAGTCAAATTATTTTAAAAAATCAATACAAATCTCAAAAAAATAAATTAAAAATAGTCATGCTTTTTTAAAACTAATTGACAATGTGATAATACCTTTAGACCATATATTTGTCTCTTTTGATGTAATCGCTATGTTTCCAAATATCCCTTACGAAAGAGTCGAAATTGCCATACAAAAACGTTGGGATTTGATTAAAATTAATACCAAAATTCCGAAAAAACATTTTCTTGATGCTATATTTAATTTTTTTTTAAATTTTTTTACACGTTTTCAGGTTCTTTTCATAATTGCATATGATGTTATGTTAAACAAATTTTTTATATTATTTTAATAAACAATGTCATCCTGGTACTTATCAAAAGATAAGGTTGCTAATAGGATGTACATAATTTATAATTTATATATCACCCAGATACTTATCTAAAATAAGTTTTTATACCCTCGTTACCTATAACCAAAGGTTATCTGAGGAAGATGCCATATATAATAAATATGTGCATAATTCTATCATGTACCATTGAGTACCTTAATATTTCACTTATACATTATTTGATAAAAATGTTTGTATACCATACCTTGTCATCTTTAATGCTATGTTTTTAAATAATTTATACTTTATTTTTAGTGAAAATATTATTTATATTACTTTTTTAATGTTTTTGATAATTTAACTTAAAATTGTTTTTAAATTTATTGATGGACGATTTTGAAAACTCTATTCTCTTTTTATAAGTACTTTCTGTGATTTCACTTTATCTAGAAACTTAATTACAATATCTGAGATCTCCTTTTTTGAATATGATTGTTCATTGTTTTTTAATAATTATTTTGGTTTTTTAATTTTAAATAAAAAAGTTTTCTAATTCAAATGTTCTTAAAACATTCATATTTTCTATATTAAACATGATTTCGGAAAAAAACTTTTAAATATTTTCTTTCTTCTTACATATCTGAATATTATGTTAATTAAAAATTAACCACCTTTTTCAAATTTTGGAATTGTTCATAACAATTCTTTTTTTCGATATAAATCCTGACTCACTTAGTGATAAATCTAGTATTAATTTGATGAAAATGGAATTGGGGGGGGGGGGGAGTTAATGGACTTCTCATATAATTTTTTGTAGAATAATTCTTTAAAATCTTTTTCACTCACTAAAAAAATTGTGTATAATTATCAATCTTCACTATTATTAATTGCTGATTCTAATTTGATTATGTGTACCCCCTTTTTTAAGGTAAATGCATCTTTTTATAATTTTAGAAAAATACAAAATATGAGATTCCGTATAAAATTCTTTAAAATTCCTTTTTCTCGAAGGTCAGTGAAATTTTCGTTAACATGTGTTCTACAAGTGGTCTGTTATGCGACAAATTGTAGTCGCTCGTAAATATCGATTCCCTGGTCCATAATAGGGGTAAAAATATGTCAAAGTTGCCTCGTTTTTATTTCTTTCTCTGTATTTTTTCTCTTTCTCACTCTTTTTCTCCCTATCTCTCTTTTACTAATAGCTTTTCTGAAAATCTGACAAATTCTGAGAGTTTCCTTCAAAACTCAACGTCAGTATTTGGCGTGACTTTATACACGACACATCGGTAAGATTCAGTTCCAATTGAATCTTTAGATTTTTGTTAAATAAAAGTGAAAAGATATTTGGGAAATTGATTGTTTCTTGTTAGGAAAATGGATTTTATTGAAATTGATAGAAATTGGGATAATGGGATTGATGTGATAGGTGGACCTGTGAAAAATATCAAACAAAATTTTACTTAATTAGTAAAAACTGAAGGTCAACAATTTTACAACAAGACTTTTTGATAAAATGCAAAATTCATGGAGTTTTTCCTAAGAAGATTTTTGCCATTAATAAAAATGTTAGCTGTTATTTCAAAAACAAAAGAAATAAAGAAAAATTTGATATAAATACTGAAAAATTTAAAAAATCGCTCTTAAATTTGACTATTAAGGATTGCCATTCACAGATACATTCTTTGAATGTTAAGATAAAACAAATTATTGAGAAATTAAATCAACAAGTTCCCTCCTTTATTATCAAGGAATGTTTTGAAAGGGAAACAAAACTTAATAAAATCGCCCTTAAGGATAATAGAAAACATGATCGAAAATTTTTAAACATTCTTAATGAACAAGGAGATGTACAAAAACTGCATTTAAATATTCACTCAGTTCTTTTTCATGATCAACCAGACCATTGGTTTCTGAATATTTCTAATGTAATTATTCCACACAGAGTTATTGACATTTTGAGATTAGGTGATGGTTTTAGCAACAAATTTGGAGGAAAAAACTATATTCAACTACTTGGAATAATGAAAGACATTGAATAAAATATTTTTAAAATACCTGAGAATAAAATTGATGAATTTAGATCACAATTTATGGGTTTATCTGATGATTTTTTAAATAATGATAATCCAAAAACTTGGTTAGAAAAGGAATTGAATGAGGGTTTAATTGAAACAAAAATTTTCTTGAAAAACCATCCAGAATTAATGATCACTAAATCAGACAAAGGAAGTATTACAGTAGCGATTCATAGGATGTTTATATTCAAAAAATGTTGCATAACTTTAATGATGAAGATAGTTTTCAATTGATTCCTAATAATCCCACCATAATGCTTCAAAAAGGGACTTTAAAAATTTTAGACAGTATGAGGACTAATAAATATTTAAGTAATAATATTGAAAGATGTGATATTGATACATCGAGTACTAATCTCTCATTATCCTACGGACTTGTTAAAGCTCACAAAGATGACTACCCTCTACGACCAGTTATTTCAACAATAGGTTCCCCAACTAGAAAATTGGAAGAATTATGGAGTCAAATTATTGAAAAATCAATACAAATCTCAAAAACATCAATTAAAAATAGTCATGCTTTTTTAAAACTAATTGACAATGTGATAGTACCTTTAGACCATATATTTGTCTCTTTTGATGTAATACCTATGTTTCCAAACATCCCTTACGAAAGAGTCGAAATTGCCATACAAAAACGTTGGGAGTTTATTAAAATACCAAAATTCCGAAAAAACGTTTTCTTGATGCTATAAAATATTTTTTTCATTCAGCATATTTCAAATTTAATAATAATTTTTGTAAACAAAAGTTTGGAACTCCCATAGGATCTGTTTTATCTCCTATTTTAGCTGAAATTGTCATGGAGGATTTAGAGAATGAAGTTTTCCAAAAAATCAATTTTAATATTGATTTTTATGCAAGATATGTTGATGATTCAGTACTTAGTGTACATAAAAATAATGTAAACACTCTTCTTAATGCTTTTAATAGTATACACCCTAGATTACAATTTACTATTGAGATTGAAACTGAAGGTAAATTAAATTTTCTAGATTTGACTTGAATTATAACTTATGAAAGACATATTATTACTGACTGGCATAGGAAAAAATTTGTTCAGGGAGAACACTTAGTTTTCTTTCAAATCACTCTATTCAAAATAATATAGGAATCATTAAAAATTTGATTGATAGAGCCCTTAAATTATCACATCCAGTTTTCCATGAAAAAAATATTGAACAATGTAAAGAAATTCTTTTTCTTAACCATTACCCTTTTGATTTCATTGAAAAACATGTACATAACAGAATAAAGTATATAAAAAACATAAACAATGATCAAAATAAAATAAACAGAGAAGATTATAATACATTCAATATACTGTTGTTCTTCCATATTTTGGTAAAATCTCGAAGATTTTGAAATCAATGTTGGGAAAATTAGGTTTACATACCATTTATAGAGTTCCTTTTAAGAGCAATGTGATTGTAAAATTAGGAAAATATAGATGTGAAACGTTAGACAAAAAATGTGTTATTTACAAAATTAATTGTAAAGATTGTAATGCTGTTTATGTAGGGCAGACTAAAAGGGCTCTTAGACTTAGGAAAAATAAAATAATTTTCACAGATGTCCTAGATATCACTCAGTCCTTTCAAAACATAAGATTACACATGGTCATGACTTTAATTGGAATGATATTAAAATTCTTTATCATGAAAGAAATCAGAAAAAGAGAGAATTCATAGAGATGTTATTTATAAAGAGATATTCTTTTCTATTAAACAATCAATTTCTCAACAAATAATTTTGATTATATTAAACTTAATTAATTTTTAATTACTATTTTCTTTACAGGTTATATTAATGTTTCATGTCTTTAGTTATTCCCTATAAATAATCCCTGATGAGGAGGTTTAAATTGACCTCGAAACATGTTGGTCCCCTTGTAGTATAAAAAGGACGGAGAAAGGAAAAAGTGAGAGGTTGGTTTTTTGTTGACTTTTTCCCTTATTCTCCCTCTTTTTCCCATTATTTTATTCTTGTCTCGAATGAGCCGAAAAGTAAGGTTGTTTTGGAATTTTATTTTTTTAATTATGAATATTTTTCCTGCTTCTTTTGCAAAAATTTTTCGTAGTAAAATGAAATTCTTTTCAATCTTAATTCAAAAAACAACAAGACAGTTTAATTTTCAGCAACAGAAATGGCTCTATGAATAATAAAATGATTTTTTAACAAATAAGTTCAACTTTCAACCAAGTGATTGAATTTTCAATCAAGAAGATTAATTTTCTACCAAAAAATACGAACTCACAATAAAATATATAATTTTTTAACGAAAAAGTTGAATTTTCAACTAAAAACGAACGTTCAACCAAATAATGTAATTTTTAACCAGAAAGATAGATCTTCAAATAATAAAATGAATTTTTAACAAAGAAGTTCAACTATAATCAAGTAATGAAATTTTCAACCAAGAGGATTAATTTTCTGCCAAAAAAGACGAAATTACAATAAAATACATAAATTTTCAACCAAATATAGAATAACTAAATTTTCAGTTAAAAAATTAATTGAAAAGAAAACGAATTTTTAACAAAATAGTTGAATTTTCAGCCAAAGAGATGGCTCTTCAAATAATAAAATGAATTTTTAAAAAAGAAGTTAAATTTTCAAACCAGTAGTGATTGAATTTTCAACCAATAAAATTCATTTTCTACCAAAAAAGACGAAATTACAATGAAATACATACATTTTCAACCAAGTTGTTGAATTTTTAACTCAAACGATCAATTTTCAACCAAGAATAGAATAATTAAATTTTCAGTTAAAAAATTAATTTAAAGAAGAAACGAATTTTCAGCAAAACAGTTGAATGTTCAATCAGATAGATGGATCTTCAAATAATAAAATGAATTTTTAACAAACAAGTTCAACTTTCAACCAAGTAATTGAATTTTCAATCAAGAAGATTAATTTTCTACCAAAAAAGACGAACTCATAATAAAATACATAATTTTTTAACGAAAATGTTGAATTTTCAACTAAAAACGAACTTTCAACCAAATAATGTAATTTTCAACCAGAAATTGAATTTTTAATCAAGAAGATTACTTTTCTACCAAAAAGGACGAACATACAATAAAATACATAAATTTTCAACCTATTTGTTGAATTTTCAACTAAAAACGATCAATATTTAAGCAAAAATAGAATAATTCAATTTTCAGTTAAAAACATTAATTTCAAAGAAAAAACGAATTTCCATCAAAGTAGTTGAGTTTTCAACCAAGAAGACTAATTTTCTACCAAAAATTATAAACTTACAATAAAATACATATTCATGTAAATTGTTAAATTTTGAACTAAAAATGAATTTTCAACCAAGAAGGTTAATTTTCGACTAAAAAAGACAAACTTACAATAAATTATTGTAGAATAAATTTCGTTAATTACAATAAAATAATTAACCAAAAACAGATTAATTAAATGTTCAATATTTAACCAATATAAAATGAATGTTTAAAAAAGTAGTTCAAGTTTCAACCAAGTATTTAAATTTTTAACAAAAAAAGATTATTTGTCAATGAAAAATTGTAAGGCGAATTTTCAACTAAAAATGATTTAATATTTAACTAAATAGTAAAATTGTTAATAGATGTACTTTTTGAATAGCCCCTTTGAGCACTTCATTTACCGAGGAAATTTTAAACAAACAAAACCTTTCTGTGGAGAAGTTGTTTAGAAATATGTTCAATTTTTAGTATTGAATTGAATTTTATCCTTTTTAAATCTTTTTAAATGCTTCTTATGTCTTACCGCCATCCTGCAGCATGCTTAAGTCGCAAGACGAACGCAAGATTAGTCGAGCGTTTGCAGTTTAACCTTCACAGTTTTTAAACAATTAATTTTTTTGCCAAAACTCTTAACAGTAAACTTCTTTATATTTTTCTAAACAACTTCTCCAGAGAAAGTTTTTCTTTGCTCAAACTTCCCTTGATAAACGAAGCGCTCCAAGATTATGTGACACGAATTATACAATAGCTTGAAAAATAATTGTTATAGTTTGTTTTAATAAAAATTATAACATTTCTCTTACACAATCGTCTTTAGAATACTATAGAGGGTAATTTGTTTGAGTCACATTAAAGAATTCCTCAAGGTGTCCACTGAGTACGATTTGAAGAAAAAAAAAAATTATTATAATTAGGTTTAGAAAAAAAAAATGATTTTGCCATTTTTTTAAAACTGTTAATATGACTTTAAAAAATTCAAGTCAATTTTCCGTGCGAGCTTTATGCGTTGATATTCCACGAGGACACGAGGGGACATATTCCACGCATTACAAGGTGGGAACCCAGGAAAAAAGAACCGATAGCAAGCGAGTCGGTTTGAATTGCGTATCTGTCATTTGCAGATTGAAAAAATAAAAATCCAATCGGTTGGCCTCATTTTCAATCTGTCGCCTGTGCGCGATGCTTAAATCTGCCATTCCACATTCGTTAAAATGCTGAGTGAATAGACTTGAATGAGACTGACTAACCTGAAATATTTCCTATGGGCATTCTACGATTCATTAATGTGCGCATGAATGGGTTGAAATTCAATATGAAATGGAGATCTTAAAAGATCACACTCAATGGTAAAAATACGATAGACAAATACCAACTTTGTATGAGCGTGAATCTGCCACGTGTAGGTTGCCCCAGGTTATGTTCAACTGAGTGGGAAATGCTGGTTACAATTTAAACAAATAAATCGTTTCCAATGAGAAGTATAAAGTCATAAATTTGAATTGGAAAAGTCAGATTAAATGAAAATTGAACAATAATTAAAAATAAATTATGTTCATAGAATTTAAAATTTATACGTAATAAGGTAAATAAAATAATATAAATTATATAATGATAATAAAAAAAATAAAAATAAAATAATAATGATGGTAGCTCTATGAAAGCATCCAGAGGCGACTGTTGTCGCCTCCAACGCTCGCGGCCGCTGTCGATGGATAACAGCGGTAGAATACGAACTCCAAACTATGATTCTATTTTTGTGCCGACAACATCATCGCAGAAGATTTTGGACATCGTATTAAATTGACTTATAACATCCTTATCTCATAAGTCACTTGACTTGGTCCGTGGCTATGATGAAAAACCGGGTTCCCCCGATAACAAGATTTAAAAAAAATAATATAAACATAAATAAATAAAATAAAGTAAATGAGGTGGAATGTGTTAGGAAATTAATTAATCGTAATTAACCCACTGTAGCCGTAAATGAATTTATAAATAAATTACAAAGTATATTTCAGATGTATCGACATAAAATAAAAGTAACGAAATAAAATTTCAGGAATATTTTTCACAAAATAATTTTTATTGTGTATATATATGTACGATTATTTTAAACTAAGATTTAATAAATCTATCTATAATACTTATAATCAGTATACTTTCTACTTAACTACAAAATTACTGTATATATCTAAGAACCTCTACTACAATAAAAGCTACATTTTCAACCAGAGATGAATGTTCAACTCAAATGATGAATGTTGAAAGAAAAAAGTTAATATTTAAAAAAGTAGTTCAACTTTCAACCAACCAGTTGATTTTTCAACCAAAAGGACGAATTATGAACGAAAAATTGAATTTTTGATGCTTAAACTAAAATAGATTTTAATTTTAAGTAAAAAAAAAGTGGAATTCATCCAAAAAAATATTAATTTTCCAGAGAACAGTTGAATCGTCAACCAAAATAGGTAGCATATTGAAGTACAATAAAATGTAAGTCTTGTGCGTGTACTACTCTAATAAGCCTGGTTAAAAAATTTTTTTAACTTTTTTAACCCGCTTTGAATTTCCCACCAGAGACCCAATCGAATTCTCGCATAATCACGTCTGCTTCATCTTCAATCTAAAATCATAAAAATAATACGTTGATATCAGCAAATATGTCATCACTAAATTATAAGTATAAAAGTGTTGACTATAATCATTCAGGCCTGAGATTGCATGTAAGGCGTAGAGGCCCGTCCTCCCCACTTTTTTTCCAGGGTAGGCCGGGCCTCTCTACATATTTTTTAGAAGTAGAACGCATTACATACTTTTTTTGTACATTTTTTTTGTTTAAAACTTTTTCTGGAATTTATGTCATGGGATTTCTACGGATTCCAATAATTTCAAGGAATATGAAGAATATAAAAAAAATACAATTTAAAAATTCTTCTATAGGAGTTTCGAGTATTAA
>CAKNYM010051891.1:445218-466131 GCA_932195095.1 Andricus curvator | reverse complement strand
TATTAAAATTTTGTATTATCATTTTTTATTTGTACAAAAAATTGATTACTTTCAAATTCTTTTTGTGTTACAATTTTTTCATAGCTATATTTTTAAATTATTTTTTTTAATTTTATTCTTAATTTATAATTTTTAATTTTGCTTCAGAATTTCAATTTCATCTATCAAAATATATCTTTCGACATAAGTGAAGAAATCTTTTTGTGCAATGCTTCTTATCAAAAAATTTTACATCATGGAACTTGCGTACGAGTTAGGAAAAATAATTTGCTTTCTAAACATTATTTGCCGTAATAAAATGAAAATAATGCCGATGACAAAATAACAAATTAGAAATATGATTAATTGTATATATTTTTATAATTTATATATTTTATATTTTTTAATTATAAATCTGTTCCTTTTCTTAAAAAGTTGTAGTCGCTTTATATTTTAAAGATTTTATAGTGTCGACAAAAAATTTGGAAGATTTTAAGACAATTTATGTAATTTTGCAGTAATTATTTCAAAAGTTTATTTAAGTTTAAAATATTCAAAAGTTTTAGAAGTTTTGAAAATATCTCAAAAAATTTCCAATAAAATGCAGATTTTTAAAGATTTGGAAAAAATAAGCTTTTTCAGAATTTTGAATGTTGTCAGGAGAATGAAAAAAAATTCTTAAGATTCTTGGTAAAATTTCAAATGATGTTTTATTTATACAAACGAATTTTTCAAAAAGCTTTCAAAAATTTTCAAATGATTTTCTAAGGTTTTGAAAAAGAATTTAGAATATTTTGAAGACAAATTTTTAAATTTTGTAAGATTACAAAATTGTAGAAAATTTTCGAGTAAGTTTAAGAAATATCTATAGAAGTTTTAAAGATATTTAACAATATTCAAAAATTTGGAACGATTTTAACGCATTTAAAACAGTTTTGCCTTTCTGAAGATTTCGAAAAAAAAATTTTATTAGCTCTTTAAGAATTTTGAAAGGTTTCAACTCAATACAAAAATATTCAAAAGATTTCAAAACTGTCGAAATAAAACTGGAAAAGGTTAAAGCAATGTTTTCATTTTTGCAGAATTTTTCCAAAAAGTCGAATAATTCAAAAAGATATTTAAAAGCTTTTAACTAATTTAAAAAAAAATTCAAAATTTAGAAAGATTTCAAAACATTTAAAACAAAATATAGATTTTTGAAGAATTTGAAATAAAACATTTTAAAGCTTTTAAAGATTTTAAATCGTTTTAAGACGATAAAAATGTGTTCTTAAATTCCTGAAAAAATTGAAAATGAATCTTTATTTGGAAAAATTAATTTTTTTAGCAAATTTAGAAAGATTTAAAAATTTTCTAAAAGATTTATGAAAATTTTGAGAAAATATTTAAGATTTTTAGACATTAAAACAAACGTAGATTTTTGAAGAATACGAATTAAAACTTTGAACCCTTTTAAGGATTTTTTCAAGATAATAATACAATTTTTCTAAATTCCTGGGAAAATTTTAAAAAGTTTTTAATTTTTAAAAAGTTAATTTTTAAAGAAAATTTGAAAAGATTTCAATAAATTTTAGTTAGTTTAAAAGATATTTGAAAATTCGTCTTTTTGGATTAATTCAACTGTTTTTCATTTCAAATAAAAATATTTTTTTCAGATGAAATATCAATATTACAATTTTTATTGAGAATTAATTTTAATCGTTGAAGATTTATCTCTTTGGTTGAAAGTTAACTATTTTGTTAAAAATTCCTTTTTTTTTTTGAAAATCAATTTTTTTTTTTTACTGAAAATTTAATCTCTCCACTTTTGATTCAAAATTGATCTCTTTGAGTTGAAAGCTCAACTATTTTGTGAAAAATTCTCATTTTCTATCAAAAACTTAATCCTCTTGCTTGAAAATTTATCTTTTTGGTTAAAAATTATTCTTTTTGTCGACGATATATTTTATTAAATTTTTTTTCTTTTTTGAATCAATCTAATTAATTCTTAAAGCAAATTTGAAAAGAAATCAAAATTCTTTAATAAAATGTAGATTTTTGAAGAATACGAAGAAAAATTTTGAAGCTTTTTCAGGATTTTTAATGGTTCCAAGATTATAAAAAAATTTTCTCAAATTCCTGGAAAAATTTTTTATGATTTTTATTTTGAAAAATTAATTTTTGAAGAATTTTTTTTGTATGAATTCAACTGTTTATGATTTTTAATTAAAAAATTTTTTAGTTGAAATATCAACTATTACAGTTTTCATTGAAAATTCATTTTTTGTTTGAAGATTTATCTCTTCGGTTGAAAATTGAACTATTTTGTTGAAAATTCCTTCTTTTTGGTTGAAAATAAATTTTTTTTACTGAAAATTTAATCTCTCCATTTTTGGTTCAAAATTGCTCTTTTTGAGTTGAAATTTCAACTATTTTGTGGAAAATTCTTATTTTTTATCACAAACTGAATCCTCTTGTTTGAAAATTTATCTTTTTGGTTAAAAATGATTCTTTTTGTCGACGATCTATTTTATTGAGAAAAATTTATTTTTTGGATAAATCTAATTAATTTTTAAAGAATTTTGAAAAAAATCTGTAAGATTTTTTCGAATTTTTTTAATTTTGCAGGATTTTCAAAAAAATTTGAATATTTAAAAAAATATTAAGAGGTTTTGAACAAGTTTAAAAGCTAAATTAAAAATAGAAATATCAACACAATTCTTTAATAAAATGTAGATTTTTGAAAAATACGAAAAAAATTTTTGAAGATTTTTCAGGATTTTTAATGGTTCCAAGATTATAACAAAATTTTCTCAAATTCCTGAGAAAATTTTCAATCATTGTTATTCCGAAAAATTAATTTCTAAAGAAAATTAAGGAACGTTTCAATAAATTTTAGTCATTTTAAAAGATTTTTGAATTTTTTGTATGAATTTATGATTTATTTATGTTTTTTGATTTTAAAGTAAAATATTTTTTAGTTGAAATATCAACTATTACATTTTTCATTGAGAATTCATTTTTTGGTTGAAGATTCATCTCTTTGGTTGAAAATTTAACTATTTTTTCAAAATTCTTTTTTTTTTGGTTGAAAATAAATTTTTTTTACTGAAAATTTAATCTTTCCATTTTTGGTTCAAAATTGATCTTTTTGAGTTGAAAGCTCAAATATTTTGTGGAAAATTCTTATATTTTGTCAGAAACTTAATCTTCTTTTCTGAAAATTTATAATTTTGTTTGAAAATTATTCTTTTTGTCAACGATCTATTTTATTTAAAAAAATTTCTTTTTCGGATAAATCTCATTAATTTTCAAAGCGAATTTAAAAATATGTCAAAACATTTTAAAATATATCTGAAAATTTTGAAAAAAATCTGTGAGATTTTTTCGAATATTTTTAATTGTGCAGGATTTTCAAAAAAATTTGAATATTTGAAAAAATATTAAGAGGTTTTGAACAAGTTTAAAAGCTAAATTAAAAACAAAAAATATTAACAAAATTCTTTAATAAAATGTAGATTTTTGAAGAATACGAAGGAAAATTTTGAAGCTTTTTCAGGATTTTTAATGGTTCCAAGATTATAACAAAATTTTCTCAAATTCCTGGAAAAGTTTTTAATGATTCTTATTTTGAAAAATTAATTTTTAAAGAAAATTAAAAAACATTTCAATAAATTTTAGTCAGTTTAACAGATGTTTGGAAATTTGCTTTTGTTTTTTTATATGAATTCAACTGCTTATGATTTTAAATTAAAATATTTTTTGGTTGAAATATAAACTATTACAGTTTTCATTGAGAATTCATTTTTTGGTTGAAGATTCATCTCTTTCGTTGAAAATTGAACTATTTCCTTGAAAATTCCTTTTTTTTTTGGTTGAAAATCCATTTTTTTACTGAAAATTTAATTTCTCCATTTTTGGTTCAAAATTGATCTTTTTGAGTTGAAAGCTCAACTATTTTGTGGAAAATTCTTATTTTTTATCAAAAACTTAATCCTCTTGTTTGAAAATTTATCTTTTTGGTTAAAAATTATTCTTTTTGTCGGCGATCTATTTTATTAATTTTTTTTCTTTTTTGGATGAATCTAATTAGTTTTTAAAGCAAATTTGGAAAGATATCAAAACATTTCAAAACATTTCTGAAAATTTCAAGAAAATCTGTAAGATTTTTTCGAATTATTTTAATTTTGAAAGATTTAAAAAAAAATTTGAATATTTAAAAAAATATTAAGAGGTTTTGAACAATTTTAAAAGCAAAATTAAAAATATAAAATATTAACAAAATTCTTTAATAAAATGTAGATTTTTGAAGAATACGAAGGAAAATTTTGAAGCTTTTTCAGGATTTTTAATGGTTCCAAGATTATAACAAAATTTTCTGAAATTCCTGGAAAAATTTTTTATTATTCTTATTTTGAAAAATTAATTTTCCAATAATTTTTCAATAAATTTTCAATTTTTTCATGATTTTTAATTAAAATATTTTTTAGTTGAAATATCAACTATTACATCTTTCATCGAGAATCCATTTTTTGGTTGAAGATTCATCTCTTTGGTTGAAAATGGAACTATTTTGTTAAAAATTCATTTTTTTTTTTGGTTAAGAATCAATTTTTTTACTGAAAATTTAATCTCTCCATTTTTGGTTGAAAATTGATCTTTTTGAGTTGAAAACTCAACTATTTTGTGAACAATTCTCATTATTTGTAAAAAACGTAATCCTCTTGTTTGAACATCTATCTTTTTGGTTAAAAATTATTCTTTTTGTCGACGATCTATTTTATTTGAAAAAAAATTATTTTTTGGATGAATCTAAATTATTTTTAAAGCAAATTTAAAAAGATCTCAAAACATTTCTGAAAATTTCAAGAAAATCTGCAAGATTTTTTCGCAATTTTTTTAATTTTGCAGGATTTTCAAAAAAATTTGAATATTTACAAAAATATTAAAAGATTTTGAACAAGTATAAAAGCTAAATTAAAAATGGAAAATATTAACAAAATGTAGATTTTTGAAGAATACGTAGAAAAATTTTGAAGCTTTTTGAGGATTTTGAATGATTTCAAGATTAAAACAAAATTTTCTCAAATTCCTGGAAAAATTTCTAATGATTCTTATTTTGGAAAATTAATTTTTAAAGAAAATTAAAAAACATTTCAATAAATTTTATTCAGTTTAAAAGAGGTTTGAAAATTTGTTTTTTTATATGAATTCGACTGTTTATGATTTTAAATTAAAATATTTTTTAGTTGAAATATCAACTATTACATTTTTCATTAAGAATTCATTTTTGAAATTGAACTATTTTGTTAAAAATTCCTTTTTTTTGTGAAAATCAATTTTTTTGTACTGAAAATTTAATCATTCCATTTTTGGTTCAAAATTGATCTTTTTGAGTTGGAAGCTCAACTATTTTGTGGAAAATTCCTATTTTTTCAGAAACTTAATCTTCTTGTTTGAAAATTTATCTTTTTGGTTGCAAATTATTCTTTTTATTATTTATTAATTCTTTTATTTTGTTGAAAATGTGTCTTTTTTGGATAAATCCAACTGTTTTTAATTTGAAAATAAAATCTTTTTTGGTTTGCAATATAAATTATTACATTTTTTGTTGAGAATTCATATTTTTTGGTTGAAAATTTATCTATTGATTGAAAATTCAACAATGTGGTTTAAAAATACGTTTTTGTTGAAAATTTATATCTTCAGGTTGAAAAATTCAACTACTTTACATAAAATTAGTCTATTTTGGTAAACATTTATTTATTTTTTTTGGTTAAAAATACAGCTGGTTGAAAATCAATATTTTTTGGTTGAGGATTGAAATATTTGGTCGAAAATTTGTCTTTTTATATGAGTTGAACTTTTCTTGATTTTAAATGAAAATCTTTGTCAGTTGAAAATGAACTTTTTTCTTGCAATTTCGAGTTGACATATCTGAAATCTTCAAAAATCTTTTTGAATTATCACAAGAATCTCAGGAAAATTATATTTATATAATCCTGAAAACAAATAAAACAGTAAACTTAAAAAATAAATAGTTTTTTCAAATTTTGTATTAAAAATGATGCTAATTATAAATAAAATAATAATAATTTCTTACCTTATCAGGCGGAGATCCATTGGAAGTATGAAGGGTTGTTTCAAGTGACTGAGGAATTTTTAGCCCATACATTTTCAAAAATTCAGGTCCAAAAGTGAAAAAAAAATCAAAATTCCAGTGAAACAGAAACTGACTTCTCCAAAGCTCTGAATGAACTGATTGCTTTTGTCCAGACTAAATATAGTTTAATTCATTTCAGAGAAAAGTCTCGTATCAGTGGCAGCGAAGAAAGGCATCAGTGCAACACGAGAAGGTCGTAATGTTATCGCACACGCGATAATTTGATTTCATTATTATTTTCGTCATTTTTATTAGAATTTTCTCATCTTTTATCGTCACTATATTGTTTACAAATATTGATTACAGCATTCCAGTCTAGTTTTACCCTGTTGAAATTTATTTTATTTTTTATACACTATTTCATTGTCATTTAACACTAGGAAACAAAATGTAGAATTTTTTTTTTAATCAATTATTATTGAATTTCATTCAATTTTTCTACAATTTTTTAATCATGCAAAATTGAAAAATTCGTCTTCAAAATCTTCTACATTCCTTTTCAAAACCTTAGGAAAGTATCAAGAATTTCGCACACTTATTGCTCGTTTCTTCGTTTATTCTTTTACCAAAATTTCAGAATTAATAATTCAATTTGATGAAAAAATTATTTCTGAATAATTCTGAAGAATAAGAAAGAAAAGAAGAAAAAAATAAGAGAAGAAAAAGTTTTCAATAGGGCGCGCATCTGTTGGATATTGCGCTTTGCGCTCGATAATATATTTATAATGCGCTTCGCGCTCGATAGTGTATTTATCTCGCGCTCGGTCATTCTACATCCCCTATATTTTTGCATAGGACTTTGAAAATTAAAGGTCAAACCATCGACAACGAAAATTTATTGATTGTGAATTCTCTTTTGTTAAAGCTCCTTCGGCTTTAATGAACACATTGTCATCACTTCTCGTGAGAAAAAAAACGTTGGATGCAAATTTTCAAATCTAACTTAAAAACAATTTTGTTATTTAACATTTTATTATATCTTGTGTCTTTTTGTCCAAAAATTTAATTTGTATATTTGTAATCTCATTTTCTACGATTAAAACCAAAACTACGCGTGTTATCAAAAAATTATTAAGAAAAAATTTGCAGCTCTATTTTGGTTGAACAACTTTTGTATATTTATTTATTTCGTAGCTTATGCCGTTTGTCTAAAAATTTTACTTTTTTTATTTTAATGTAGTTTTTTACGAACAAAACAAAAACTACGCACCAAATCAAAAAGTGACAGCATACAAATTTGTATATATTTTTTGGGTGCACATTTTTTATTTTCGCATCTTTTTTTGTATCTTGCATATTTTGGCCGAAAAATGGAATTTTTTATTTTTCATTATTTTTTGTCCGATCAAAATTTGAATTTTCGATTTTTCAAGAAAATTTAAAAAGTTCTTATGGTAATGTTGTAGGCTTTTCAAAAAGCAACGTTTTTCTTTTCTTGACTTCTTTCAAATCGTGCGTTGTTCGGCTTAAAATGTTAATTTTCGTTTTTTTTTTATTTTGAAAATACTGTAACTCTGATAATTTTCATTTTATCGAAAAATGTCATGAAAATAAATTGTTTGAATTTTTGAGTACTATGGACAGCTGCACATATAATTTTCAAATCATGAAAAAAATGGTCTCAAAAATTTTGAAAATTTTCTCACTGAAAATTAAATTTATTCAGAAAAAAGATCTTCTCCTTTCACTCCGCTGGGATTCGAACACCAGATCAACTGATTTCCGTTCAGGTGCTCTAACCATTGAGCTACTAGAGAGATCAGAGAAAGAATCATTTTTCTGAAATACGCTTTATTATTCAAGATGTTATATAGAAATCAATTTTTACTAGGAATCTGTATTATCATCGGAGATAGTAACGATCGATCCGAACATAAATCCTTTCATACACACTGTGAAAATGGAAATCTACAATATCCATCAAAGTTATATCCTCTAATACAGAAAATATTTAACGACCTCAGACTAGATGGAGTTATAAATTACATTTTTTCTGAAAATTAAATTTATTCAGAAAAAAGATCTTTGCCTTTCGCTCCGCTGGGATTCGAACACCAGATCAACTGATTTTCGTTCAGGTGCTCTAACCATTGAGCTACTAGAGAGATCAGAGAAAGAATCATTTTTCGGAAATACGCTTTATTATGCAAGATTTTGTATACAAATCAATTTTTACTAGGAATCTGTATTATCATCGGAGATGGTAACGATCGATCCAAAGAGAAATCCTTTCACACACACTGTGAAAATGGAAATCTACAATATCGATCAAAGTTATATCCTCTAATACAGAAAATATTTAACGTCCTCAGACTAGATGGAGTTATAAATTACATTTTTTTTTTTAAATTAAATTTATTCAGAAAAAAGATCTTTGCCTTTCGCTCCGCTGGGATTCGAACACCAGATCAACTGATTTCCGGTCAGGTGCTCTAACCATTGAGCTACTAGAGAGATCTGAGGAAGAATAATTTTTATTTTTTTTTGTCCTTACTTTTCAGGCCATCAAACAATGAGCTAAAGCTCAATCCAATATAATCAAAAAAATACTGATTTTTTAATTTTTCAACGTAAAATTTTTATGATCTTTGATTTTAAATTGTAAAAACAAAAAACTCTTCAACTTCAAAGATTTACAATTCAAAGTTCTGAAATTTTAAAAAGATACAATTCAAAGTTCTTGAATTTTAAAAAAATACAGAATTACAAATTATTTAATTTTGAAGCTTTATATTTTAAAGATATATAATTTGGAACATTTTTTTTTAATAGTTCAATTTTGAAGATTTAAAATTGAAAATTCATTTTTCACGAGTTGCAATTCAAAATACTTCAATTTTAAAGATTTACAAATAAAAACTCTTTAATTTTAAAGATGTATGTGTAAATAAAAATTCTTAAATTTTAATGATTTAAAAATGAAAATTCAAGTTTTCAATTCTCAATCTAATAAATTGGAGAAATTTTTCATTGTAAATTGTCAAAATTAAAAATTTTCCAACTTTTAAGGCTTAACTTTTTAAGTGCTGCAATTTTTAAAAGTTAGAATTGAAAATTGTTGAATTTTGAAAATATAAAATTATAAAGAGGTAAAATTAAAAACTCTCTATTTTTAAAGATTTACAAATAAAAATTCTTAAATTGAATAATTTTGGGAATCATGAGTCAACTTTTCAATTCTTAATCTTCCACATTGAAGAAATTACGAATATAAATCATAAAACTTACAGAATTTGTAATTTTTAAACCTAAAACTTGCTGAATTTTTAATTATGAATTTTCAAAAATATAAACTCTTCTTTGGTATTTTTAAGATTTATAATTGAAAATTCTTCAATTTTAGCGATTTTCAGATGGAAATTCTTCAATTTTAATGATTTATAAATAAAAATTTCTTAATTGTGATTGTACAATTAAAAATTCTTGAATGTTGAAAATATAGAATTGCAAATTATTTAATTTACAAGATTGATAGATCAATTTTGAAAAGTTACAATTGAAAATTCTTAAATTTTAACTATCTGCAATTTAATATTCTGCAATTTTCAATATTTTCAATTTAGGGCTCTTCAATATTTAATGTATGTAATAGAAAATCGTGCAATTTTGAATGATTTTTTTTCTGGAATAGTTGAATTTTGAAGATTCAAAACTGAAATTTATTCAATTTTATAGATTTGTAATAAAATTTTTTTAAAAATATGGATTAAGAAGAAATAATTTTATAGCTACATAAAATAGGGATTTTACATATTAAAAAAATTATTTTTAAACAAATATATATATATATAATATTTAATTATATGTTTATCTTATTGTGTATTATAAAATTCAATCATCGGACCGAAACTATCGAATTTTGACTCATCAGATATCGACTAAGAAAATAGTCTTTTATAATTGTCTTTTATAATTGTCTTTTATAATTGTCTTTTATAATGAGGATGAGTCTACAATTTTTTTTGTCAAGTCACCCTGATCATGAAATTTTTTAGTTTTAAAATTGAAAAAATTTTGTCTATAAGTGCAAAAATATGTTAAATTTTTTATGTACTAATAGTGACGTTAATTAATAATAAGGAATAAAAAATTAACCAAAGTTATTTTTGACCAAATTATGATTTGTTGAAAATTTTCCAAAAATTAATATTTTAAATAGCTGAGTGAAACTTTTATTTAAAAATTTTTAAACAAAATTTTTATTAGCTTTAAGTAAAAAATTGACATATTATTTTCATTGCAATCCAAAAAAATGTTATTTGCTTTCAATTAAATTTCGTAATGTTAGAGCTTATTAAAGAACTGGAAAAACCAATTCAAAAAGTTAGTTTTTAATAATAATGAGTACATTTACCACTTCAAACTAATAACATATCAGTTAGAAAGATTGATAAAAATATTTTCTAAAAGTTTCATTCAGCAATTTAAACAAAAATCATTTTTTGGGGAATTTTCAAAACGTCATAACTTGGTCAAAAATAATTTTTGTTTATTTATTATTTGTTATTATTAATTATCACCACAATCTCTACATAAAAAGAATTACAATTTTTAAAGCATCATGAATTGTTTGAAAATCATTTTTGTTTATTTTTTATTTTTTATTATTACTTATCGCCAGAATCTCTATATAAAAAAATCATTATAACTTTTGCACTCGTGGAAAAAAATGTCAAAATTTCAAAAATAAAAATTTCAAGGTCTTGGGCTAGATATAATATTAACAAAAAATGTAAACTCATCCTGATTAGAAAAGGCGACTTTTTTTCATAGTCGGAATGGGAAAAATCCCGAAATTACAAAATTTCCGAAATATCAAATTTCCAAATTGGAAAATTCTCAAATAAGAAAATCTCCGAATAATAAAATTGCTGCCAATTTATGATATTACCGAATTTAGAAATTCCTGAATTTAAACAATTAACAAAATCATTTTTTAATAAATATTATTTATTTATTAAAAATACATTAATCAAATATCTTTATTAAAGAATTATTTTTTAGGGTTAAAGCTTTTAAAATTATTGTTTGAATTTAGAATAATGATAGTTGTATAAAAATTGTATTAAAAAAATCAATTTAAAAATATGTGCGATCGTGCACATAGAACAAAAAAAACTTCTCCCTAAATTTTATCCGTACTTGATAACATTTTCTAAACAAACTTTGCAGGATTCAATTTAGTACTAATTTATCTCGAAATTTATTTTAAATTTTTTCTTTGTAATTAAAAATTCAATTTTTGAGAACGTCTTTGTAATTTTTTAACAATACTGTGCATATCTTCGAACAAACTTTTTCATACAAAAATATATTTTTTCAAGTTTTTATTGTTATTTAAAATCGAAAAAGTCATTAAAAAAACTTAAAACAAGTATTTTTATATTTCTGCAATTTTATAATTGCGGGAATTTTCGAAAACGGAAATTTTACAGTGCCCGGCATTTTATTTTTCGGGATTTTTCAGTCCTCTCTTTGATTGGTGAAAATTCGATATTTTATATAAATATTTCAAGTAATTTATTTTCTAAAGTACTATTTTTTATTGCTAATATAAACGAGGTTAGTCATGGTAAATTATAAATAAATATTGCTTCCGGATTGCTAATAATAATTTTCATAGGATTTTCCTTTGAGAGTATTAAACAACATGAAGCATGAAAAAAAAGAAAAATATTGGAAAATCGCCTTAGGGGCCGTACAAATACCAGCATTTTGATTTTGAAATACTTTTAAAATAGAATCTTTTATAAACGAAATAAAACAATATTTCAGATACAAATTAAAATTTTTTAAATTTATTAATCCATTTTAAACAAAAAAATGTCTTTTCTACTATAAAAGATGGCTTTTTAACAAAACACTTGATTTTTCAACAAAATAATTAAATTTTTAACATAATAGTTGAATTTTCAACCTAAAAATATAAATTCACAACAAAAAGTGTCATGGTTTATATTTCAATCAAAAAACATGAAATTTATACAAAAAAAAGTTTTTTAAAACCAAAAAGACGAATTTTCAACAAATAAAGATTTTTCACTAAAGAAAGAAAATTTTCCCTAAATTGTTGAACCTTCAAGCCAAAAGACGAATTTTCTCTACAAAAATTGAATTTACAAACAAAAAATATGACTTCAGCAAAAAATTATTTTTCCACAAACTGATGCATTTCTACCCAACAAAAATGAAATTTTAAACCAAGAAAATTATTTTCTTACCAAAAAAGGAGAATTTTCAACTAAAAAATATCAATCTTAAAAAAATGGAAAAGTTAGATTTTCAGTTAAAAAATTAATTTTAAACCAAAAAAAAGTCTTTTCCACTAAACAGCTAAATTTTTAACCAAAGACATAAGCCTTTAATCAAAAAAATAGATTTTCAACAATGTAGTTTAACTTTTACCAAAGTAGTTGAATTTTCAGTTTAAAAAGATTAATATTCAACAAAATAGTTAAACTTTCAACCAAAGTGATGAATTTTTAACTAAAAATATAACTCTTAAAAAAAAGATTTCTTAACAAAGTGATTCAACCAAATCTTTCAAATAAAATAGTTGAATACTCAAGCAGAGAAAAATAATTTTTAACCAAAAAGTTGCATTTAAATAAAAAAAAAAATTTCTGCCAAAGCGGATGAATTTATAAACCGAAAAGATGAATAAAAAAAATTGTTGAATTTTCTGTTAAAAAAGATTTTAGTTGACTTTTCACGATCAAAATATGAATTTTTAACAAGAAATAAGTTTCTACGAAAAAATTGAATTTCCAATCCAAAAAGACGAATTTTATCCAAAAGACATTTTTATCCAGAAAAGATGAAATTTCTCATAAAACTGATGAATCTTTATTCAAAAAGAAAACAAATTTTAAAAAATTAGTTGAATTTTCGTCCAGAAAAGATTCCAGTTGACTTTTCAAGATCAAAATATGAATTTTTTAACAAAAAATAAGTTTCTACTAATAAAATTGAATTTTTCATCAAAAAAGACAAATGTTTTCAGCCAAAAGGGATAAATTTTTAACGAAATAGTTGAATTCTCTACCAAATAGTTAAATTTGTATCCAAGAAAGATGACATTTTTACAAAAAACAGATGAATTTTCAATAAAAAAGGACAAACTTTGTTTTTAAGTTGAACTCTAATCCAGAAAATCTATCAGATCATTTTTTAACACCAAAATATGAATTTTAAGCAAAAAGTAAATTTTCTACAAAATAGTTAAATTTTCAACAAAACAGTAGAATTTTCCACCAAAAGTATGACTTTTTAACAGAATAATTTTATTTTTCAGGAAACTGTATTATCATCAGAGAATAAAATAAATTTTTAACGTCTTTTCAGACTAGATGGAAAAATTAATTAAAAATTATTCAAATTAATTTTTTTTCTGAAAATGATCTCCTTTCGCTCCACTGGGAATCGAACCACAGAACTTCCGATTGCCGGTCGGGTGCTTTCCCATTAAGCTACTAGAGAGATCGAGGAAAGAAACTTTTTTCAGAAAATACACGCATTATTTTGCAAGGTGGTATATATCAAATTTTTTTCAGGAATCTGTATTATCATCAGAGAATAACAGAAATTTTTAAAAATTTCTGTTATTCTCTGATGATAATACAGATTCCTGAAAAAAATGATATATATTCCACCTTGCAAAATAATGCGTGTATTTTCATCCAGAAAAGATTTCAGTTTTCTTTTCAACACGAAAATATTAAATTTAACCATAAAGTAAATTTTTAACAAAATAGTTAAATTTTAAAATAGTCGAATTTTTAACCAAAAACTATGACTTTTAAAAAGATTGTTAAATTTTCAACGAAACAGTTGCATTTTTGTCCAAGAAAAATGAAAATTCTACTAAAAGAGGTGCATTTTTAAATAAAAAAATAAAAAATTTCAAAACAAGAGTTGAATTTTCATCCAAAAGGATTTCAATAGACTTTTCTACAGAAAAATACAAATCCTTTTAGTTTGAAATTCTTGTATTTGGTTGAAAATTAAATTTTGTTTAGTTGAAGATTCATCATTTTAGTTGAAAATTCACTTGAACTATTTTATTTCTTATTATATTAAATTATTATATTTTTTGTCAAGAATTCATTTCTTTCATTGAAAAAAAATGTTTAGTTGAAAATTCGTTTTTTTTTTGTTGATAGAAAATTCATCTTTTGGATTGAAAAATCCACTATTTGGACAAAATTTCATATTTTTGGTTGAAAATTCATCATTGTGATCAAAAAATAATTTCTTCGGTTGAAAATTCCTTTCTTTTTAGGTGGAAATTAATTTTTAACTTCCATTTTCTCTTGAAAATTTATATTTTCAGTTGATGAATAATTAATTTTGCTGAAAAGTCGTCTTTTTATTTTACTTTTCTAACTGCAAATTGAAATATTATATTTTTGGTTTGTTAATTCATCTTTTTTAGTTTAAAATTGAATTATTTTGTTGAGAATTCATTTTTTTTTGTTGAAAATTGATTGTCTTGACTGAAAATTTAATTCTTCTGTTTTTGATTAAGAAATAATTTTTTTGTTGTGAAAAAAATAAATTTTTTTTTTAAATTCGTTTTTTTTTTATTTGAACATTTATTTTTCTGACATTTTCACTGTTCTAATTTTGGTTGAAAATTGTTTTTTTTTAGATGAAAATTCATCAACTTCGTTGAAAATGAGTCTTCTTTGTTAGAAAATTAATCTTTTTGGTTGAAAATTCAACTAAAAATTTGGTTAAAAATTCATATTTTTGGTTTAAGATTCATTTTCGTTAAAAATTTATGTCTTTGGTTGAAAATTTATCTTTTTGACTTGAAAACACAACTAAAAAGTGTTTTAACTATTTCTTTGAAAATGTATGTACTGGATGGAAAATTGGTATTTATTTGTAAAAAATTAATCTTTATGGTTGAAAATTCATCTTATTGGCATAAAATTCAATTATTCAAGTTAAAGATTCATCATTTTAGTTGAACATTCATCAGTTTCGTTGAAAATTAATTTCTTTATCTGAAAATTTAACTGTTCCATTTTTATTTAAAAATTGAGCTTTCTAGTTCAAAATTCAACAATTTGTGTGAAAGTTTGTCTTTTTTAATTGAGAATTGAAATATTTCGTTGAAAATTCACGTATTTTGCTAAAAAATCGATTTTTTTGGTAGAAAATTATCTTTTTCTTTGAAAATTAATTTTCTTGTTTAAAAAATCTTCTTTACGGTTAATAATCAAAGAATACCAAATAAATATTTATCATTTGAGTTGAAAGTTCATCTTTTAGGTAGGAAATAAAATCATTAGGTTGAAAGAAAAACTCTTTTGCTAAAAAATAATTTGTTTTGGTTGAAGATTCATCGTTTTAATTCAAAATTCTTTTCTTTGGATTTTTTTTGGTGAAAATTATTATTTTTTTTAATGAAAATGTAACTATTATTCCAGTTTAATATTCTATAATTTCAGTTAAGAATTCTTCTCTTTTTTTGAACATTTATTTTTTGCCTAAAAATTTATTTCTTCAATTTTTGGTTGAAAAATCATATTTTTTAGTTGAAAGTTCGTTGTGACAAATTTTCAGAAAAAATATTTTTCATTCGAAAAATATTTCAGTTGACTTATCAGCAACAAAATATGAATTTTAAACAAAAGGTTAATATTATACGAGAAGAGTTGAATTTTTAACCCAAAAAGACAAATTTTCGAGAAAACATTTGAATTTAAAAAAAAAAGTATTTTTGAAAAAATTGTTAAATTTTCAACCAAATAATAAAATTTATAACTAAAAAAATAATCTTCAGTACGGTACCTTATTTAAACCGATAAGACACCAACAACTATGGAAGCCATAGCCCTATCGCGATCTATTGCTTCACTGGTCATTACGAAATTTTAAGTACTTAAGAAGCTGCTCTAAATAATTATAGAAAGACAACGGAATTAACTACAAGTATTGAAATCAGAAAAAGAAAGAAAAATATTTTTCGGTCCTCTAGGCTGATGCAATTTTAGGATTAATTACACTCACAGATTAAAGAGAGATTGACTGTCTATTTGACCTCACTTTTTTATTTCCTGCTTCGTCAGAAAAATAGCTTTCCACTAAAATGATGAATCTTCAACTGGAATAGTTAAATTTTCAGTTGAAAAATAAATTTTCTACGAAAAAAAGGATTTTCCCAGAAAATAGTTCAATTTTCAACCGAAGAGATGAATTTTAAAAGAAACATGTAATAGTTGATATTCCGGCCAAAGCAGATTTTAATTTTAAATAAACAAGTTGAAGATTCAGTATTTTGATCAAAAATTAATCTCTTTGGTTGAAATTTAAACTTTTTTGTTGAAAATTCTTTTTTTTTTGTTAAAAGTTGAACTATTTTGTTAAAAATCCATTTTTTATCTTGCAGGTTCATTATGTTAGTTTAAAATTCATCTCTTTGGTGGAAAATTGAACTATTATTATATAAACTCATTTTTTATGCTGAAAATTACTTTTTAAATTTCTGGTAGAAAATTTATTTTGTTTAGTTGAAAATTCATATATTTTCTTGAAAATGATTTTGTTTTTGGTTTGCAGATTCATCATTTAGGTTGAAAAATTGACTATTTTTTTTAAATCTGTTTCTTTGTTAAAAATTAATTTCTTCTGAAAATTTAATTTTTCTAGTTTTGGTGGAAAATTGATGTTGTTTAGTTGAAACTGCAAATATTTGGTTTAAAACTCAACTATTTTATTTATTACTATTTATATTTTTCGTTGATATTTCATCTTTGTGCTTAAAAAAATTCTACTTTTCGAGATAAATATTCAATTATTTTCCTAAAAATTGAATTATTTTGTTTAAATTTAAGTATTTTGTTAAAAAACCATGTTTTTTTAAATCGAAAATTGAACATTTTTTTTGAATATTTGTCTGTTTGGGCAGAAAGTTCGTCCTTTTGGATTGAAAATTAATCTTTTTTTTGTTAAAAATTCTTATTTTGGTATTAAAATTTAACTATTTTATTGTAAATTGATGTTTTTAATTGAAAATTTAATTACTTGGGTAAAATTTGAACAAATTTATTTTTTTTTTATTTTTTTATTTCTTTGGCTGAAAATAAAAAAATTTTGTTGAATTTTTTTTGTTTTGTAGAAAACTAATCTTCTTGTTTTGAAATTTCCTCTTTTTTTATTTAAAGTGTAACTGCTCGAAAATTAACTTTTTTGTTGAATATTCGACTATTTTGGTATAAAATTCATCTTTTATGGTTGAAAATATATCTACTTGGTTGAAGGTTAAACAATTAAAAAAAAATCATATTTTTGTTGAAAATTCATCAGTTTCGTAAAAATGTATCACTTTGGTTACAATTTTTTTTTTTGACAATTTATTTCATTAACTGAAAATTGAATTATTCCAGTTCAAAATTCATAATTTTAGTTGAAAATTTATCTCATTGGCTAAAAGTTTAACTCATTTGTTGAAATCTCTTTTATTTTTAAATTAATTTTTTAACGAGAACAGATATTCGAGATATTTTTTTTTTCGAGGGGGAAACTCTTGTTCTTGCAATTGATTCCAAAAAAAAATCAAAAATTTTCTCAAAAACTCCACTTCTAAAAATTTTGATTTTTTTAGATATATAAATATGTTTATTCATATCACAATATTTTAATATGATCCTCAATTTAAACAATTAATTGAAATTGTATAGTTAAATTTTCAACGAAAGAAATTATTTTTCAAACAAAATATTTCAATTTTCAACCCAAAAAGGCAAATTTGTAACCAAATTGGTTCAACTTTGAACCAAGAACCTGAATTTTCAATTAAATTAATTTTGAACCAAAAAAAAACTAATTTTCAACAGTAAAGTTAAATTTTTAACCAAATAAATAAATTTTCTACCAAAATATTTAAATTTTCATTAGATGAATTTTCAAAAAAACAGGTGAATTTTCAAACAAAAATCATGAATTTTCGACGAAGAGGATTAATTTTCTACAAAAAGAAAGAAATTTCAACGAAATGTATGAATTTTCAACAAAGAAAGACAAATTATCCCTAAAAATAAAATTGCAATATATGTAGTTCAAAAATTAATTTTTGTCAACAAAAAAACGAATTTTCTAGAAAATAGTTTTAAAAATCTGAATTAAAAATAAATTAATTACTCTTTCAACAAAGGTTTTTAATTTTTAATTAAAAAGGATCAATTTTTAACTAAAAATGGAATATTTGAATTCTGTACATTTTTTCTAAATGCAGTATTTTCCGCAATTGATTCAAAAAAAAAAATTCAAAAATTTGTTCAAAACCCCCACTTCTAAAAATGTTGATTTTTTAGAAATATAAATATGTTTATTTATATGACGATTTTGTAATATGATCCCAAATTTAAACAATTAATTGAAATTGTATAGTTAAATTTTCAACCAAAGAAATTATTTTTCTACAATAATATTTGAATTTTCAACCCAAAAAGACAAATTTTTAAAACCAAAAAATTGAATTTTCAATAAAATTTTGGAATTTTCTACAAAGTACAATAATTATTCACCAAATAGTTGAATTTTCAATGAAAAAGCTTAATTTTACGCAAACAAATGAAATTTTAACAAAATCCATGAATTTTCAACAAAAAAAGACAAATTATCCTTCAAGATAAAATAGTTATTAATATTATTTATATTATATATTATATTCTATTATATATAATATTAATATTATTAATACAGTTAGTAATATTCATTTTAAAAGAATTAATTTTTAACAACCAAAAAAGACGAATTGTCCAGAAAATAGTTGTAAAAAACCGAATTTTTAACAAATTAGTTCAACTTTAAACCAAGTAGTGGAGTTTTAAATTAAAAAAAAAACACACATTTTTAACTAAAAATGGAATATTGAAATTTGCAGTTCAAAATTTTTATTTTTAACAAACAAAAAAACAAATTTACTAGAAAATAGTTTTTAAGAACTGAATTTTCAACAAATTGGTTCAACTTTGAACCAAGAACGTGAATTGTCAATTAAAAAAGACAAATTTTTCACTAAAAATAAAATAAGCAAATTTTCAGTTGAAAAAATTAATTTTGAACCAAAAAGAAACTAATTTTCAACAGTAAAGTTAAATTTTCAACCAAATAAATTAATTTTCTACCAAAATATTTTAATTTTTAACACGAAAATATAATTTTCAACAAAACGGGTGAATTTTCAACCAAAAAAATTATATTTGAACAAAATTGTGGAATTTTTTACGAAGTGGATTAATTTTTTACCAAATAGTGGAATTTTGATGAAATCATGCATTTTCAACAAAGAAAATTAATTTTATACAAAAAAAGGACATTTCAACAGAATAAATAAATTTTTAACAAAGAAAGACAAATTTTCCTTAAAAATAAAATCGTTACATATTCAGATCAAAAAATTATGTAAAAAAAAAACTAGTTTTCAACATGATAATTAAATTTTCAACAAAATAAATTAATTTTCTACCAAAATGTTTGAATATGAAACCCATAAAGATGGATTTTCAACAAAACAGGTGAATTTTCAGCCAAAAAATGTCTTTTCAACAAAATAGATCAATTTTCAACAAAAAAAAACAAAAATTTTTCCCTCGCATAAAATAGTTATTCAGTTCAAAAAATAAAATTTTAACAAAAAAAAATAACGTATTTTCCAGAAAATGGTTTTAAAAAACCGAATTTTTAACAAATTATTTCAACTTTCAACCAAGCAGTTGAGTTTTTAATTAGAAAATATATATTTCTAACTAAAAATGGAATATTTAAATTTTCGGTTGAAAAAATTAATTTTCTAAAGAAAGAAACTAATTTTCAACAGTAAAGTTGAATTTTTAAACGAAAGAAAGCAACTTTCTATTAAAATAGTTAAATTGTTAAACCAAAAAGACAAATTTTCAACAAAACAGTTGAATTTTCAAACAAAAAAATTACTTTTAAACAAAATTATTGAATTTCTTACAAAGTAGATTAATTTTTTACCAAATAATTGAATCGTTAGGAAAAATCATGAATATTCAACGAAGAAGATTAATTTTCTATACAGAAAAAGACGAATTTTCAAAAAAAAAAAACGTGAATTTTCAACACACAGAAAAATGAATGTTTAACAAAATAGTTAAAAACTATTTGGATTACCAATGTAAATTACTTCGAATTACCTTGATAACAAGTGCAATACTATGGATTATAGGTAGATTAAACTGGATTACAAGTGGATTACTGAGATTACTTCGAATTACTTGAATTGCAATTGTATTTGTATTTGTATTAATACGGGTTACAACTAGATTACTCCGTCTTACAAGTGGATTACTCTCTATTACTTAAGTCACTTCGAACCACAAGTGGATTAACGCGGATTACGCTGGATTACAAGTGGATTACTTTGGATGATGTGTGGATTAAACTGGATTACAGGCGAATTATTTGGATTAGTTGGATTACCCTGAATTATTTGGATTGCAAGTGGATTACACTGGATTACTCTTTTTTATACATTAATTACTTGGATTACCTAATCACTCCGAATTGGCTGGATTACAAGTGGATTACTCTGGAAGATATGTGGATTAAACTGGATTACAAGTGGATTATTTCTATTAGTTGGATTACTCTAGATTATTTGGATTACGCCGGATTACACTGGAGTACTCTTTATTATGAATTGATTAGTTGGATTACCTAATCACTTCGAATTAGCTGGATTACAAGTGGATTACTCTGGAAGATATGTGGATTAAACTGGATTACAAGTGGATTATTTGTATTAGTTGGATTAC
>CAKNYM010051891.1:429408-445208 GCA_932195095.1 Andricus curvator | reverse complement strand
TGGATTAAACTGGATTACAAGTGGATTATTTGTATTAGTTGGATTACTCTAAATTATTTGGATTTCAAGTGGATTACACTGGATTTTGGCATATTACAACTGTAGTATCCTGTATTATAAGTAGATTGCAAGTGGATTAATATGTCTTTCAACTAGATTACTCAGACTTACAAGTGGATTACTCTGAATTACTTAAGTTGCTCCGAATCACAAGTGGGTTATGCCGGATTACACTGGATTACTCTTTATTATAAGTTAATTACTTGGATTACCTAATCACTTCGAATTAGTTGGATTACGAGTGGATTACTCTGGATGATATGTGGAATAAACTGGATTACAAGTGGATTATTTGGATTACTTGGATGACTCTAAATTATTTGGATTGCAAGTGGATTACACCGGATTTTGTCAGATTACAACTGTAGTATGCTAGATTATAAGTAGATTGTAAGTAGATAATTATGGTTTTCAACTAGATTACTCCGACTTGCAAGTGGATTACTATGTATTACTTAAGTTACTCTGAATCACAAGTGGATTACTCTGCATTACACTGGATTACTCTTTATTATAAGTTAATTACTTGGATTACCTTGATAACAAGTGCATTACTATGGATTATGGGCAGATTAAACTGGATTACAAGTGGATTACTTAGATCACTTCGAATTACTTAAATTGCAAGTGGATTAGTCTGGATTTTCCAGGTTGCAACCAGAGTACCCTGGATTAGAAGTGGATTGTAGGTGGATTAATACGGGTTACAACAAGATTACTCCGATTTACATGTGGATTACTCTGCATCACTTAAGTTAGTCCGAATCAAAAGTGGATTACGCCGGATTACACTGGATTACTCTGTATTATAAGTTAATTACATGGATTACCTAATTACTTCGAATTAACTGGATTAAAAGGGGATTACTGTGGATGATATGTGAATTACTCTGGATGATATGTGGATTAAACTGGATTACAAGTGGATTATTTGAATCAGTTGGATTAATCTAAATTATGCCAACGGCCATACCACGCTGAAAAACCCAGTTCTCGTCAGATCACTGAAGTTAAGCAGCGTTGGACGCGGTTAGTACTTGGATGGGTGACCATTCAAGAATACTGACATGAGTGCTGTTGGCACATCGTGGGTGTGGTGAGCCCACACTTGTAGTTATTTATAACAACAAGAAAAACCTAGAAACACTACCCGAATCGGATAGTGTCACGCCTACCCTGAAAGGGAAATGGTTTAATGGTATATATATATATATATATTCAGATTGCAAGTGGATTACACTAGATTTTTTCAAATTACAACTATAGTATCCTGGATTATAAGTAGAATTCAAGTGGATTATTATGGCTTTCAACTAGATTACTCCGACTGACAAGTGGATTACTCTGAATTACTTAAGGTACTCCGAATCAAAAGTGGATTACGTCGGATTACACTAGATTACTCTTTATTATAAGTAAATTACTTGGATTACCTAATCACTTCGAATTAGCTGGATTAAAAGTGGATTACTCTGGGTGATATGTGGTTTGCTCTGGATTATATGTGGATTAAACTGGATTACAAGCGGATTATTTTGATTAGTTGGATTACTCTAAATTATTTGGATTGCAAGTGGATTACACTGGATTTTGGCAGATTACAACTGTAGTATCCTGGATTATAAGTAGATTGAAAGTGGATTAATATGGTTTTCAACTAATTTACTAGGACTTAAAAGTGGATTATTCCAAATTACTTAAATTACTTCGAACTACGAGTGGATTACGCTGGATTATACCGGATTATCAGTTTTGTAAATTTTGAAGAATTTTTCATTTCTCTTAGAAGTTTGGATAATGATCAATTATTGTTATTTTTTATTAATGTCCTAAAAAAATTGATCTTGTCTTGTCGAATTGTCATTAAATTCTATAAGAAAAACGGAATTTTATTTTATAAACGCATTAGACAAAAAAAATTATTTATAACATTGTTAGTGCCAAAGAAGTATAGTTAATTGTGATTAAAGAATCTTAAAAAGTTAAAAAAAAATTATTACTGAATAACTTTCATTTATTTCCTCGAAGAAAAGTGGAATTTCCGGGTTAAAGAAATATAAGATGATAAATATTTGTTTAAAGAATTGTTATTAACAGTAATAATTGTTGTTTGTGATAAAAATATCTTTTAACTAATTATGATAATTAGGTCCTATTGCTGAGCAATTCTTGGTCTATTCCGTTTAATAAACAGTAATAATAAATAATAATAATAAAGCTCAGTTTTTCATATTGCAAATTACTTTGTGAAAAATTAATTTTGCAAAGTCAATAATTTCCTTATCAAATTTAAATAATTTAAATCACAAGAAATTGAAATCACGTTGCAGCCACTAGGAATCACCCTGAAATCACATTGCACTCACGTGTAAATATTTCAACTCTTCAAATTAAGAATTAAAAAATCCTGAATTTTAAATTAATTAATAATAATAATAATTAAAGAACTCTTCGAATTAGGAAGCTCAAAAATCATAAAAATTAAATTTAAAAATCATAGATTTCTCGAAGCAGGGTGTGGATAATCAAATTTAATTAAAAAAATGAATTTACGATTTCCATCAACATTTTTTTAAGTTTTATGTTTTTGAAATGATAAGGAAGATTCCTTCCTTTTCACTTATATCTGCCCGTTTCCTCCTCGAGACGTGGCGCAGCTTCTGGATGAATTGTGAACTAAAAAATGTGAAAGTGAGAATACAAGTAGAATAATAAAAATATTTAATTTAATATAAACGATTCATTATAATAAATTATATCATACAGAACAAACTGTACTCTGTGTAAATCTTTTTTTTTATTACTCATTTATATTTAGAAAGAAGTGATTTTTCAATTCTTTCAATAAATTGTTACAATCATTCGAAGATTATCTGCGAATTTTCAAAAATTGACAGCATTTTTTTCAAAATACAATATTGCCCGAACGAGTGAAAATTATTAGTTTTAATTATAAATTAATATTCAACAAATTGATTTATATTTTAAGAATATTTTTTTATTTATTAAAATTAACTATGAATTGCCCTTGCAATTAATTACAAAAAAGGAATTTAAAAAATTATAAAAATTTTCTCAAAGACACCACTTTAAAATGTTTATATTTTTTTTAATATATAGTGATATTTGCCGAATGATTAAAATCTCAAATTAAAACAATTACAAACATTTTTCAATAATTATTATTTGTCTATTAAAAATATAATAATAAAATATTTCGATCAGATACAGTTTCTTTAGTGGTTTTTTCATTATTGTATGAATATTTCATTACTGTATTCTTAAAAAATAAATCATAATTATTTACAACAATTTTTTTAAAAGATTTGAATTCGGGAATTTTCTAGTTTTATGATTTTACCGTGTCGTATATTTTATAATTCTACCATTTTCTATTATAATCATGTAATAATACTTAAATAATAAATTCATAAATGATTCTATAGTTCGGCAATATAATATAAAAAAATATATATATAAAAAAGTATTTGTTGAAAGTTTTTTTTCTATAATTTTCAATAATCTTACATTTTTTAGATTATACTGCAAATAATTTAGACGGAAACAATATTCTTGTGGAAAAAAGTTCTCCTTAGATGATTTTTGTTAATATTATAAACAAACTTAATAAAAAATGCATTTTTCGGGCATTTGTCAATGGAAAATTTCTTTTTTTTAAAGTCAGTCCCTTTAATTAGGAACTTCATGACAATTTTAGTAACATTTATAATCAGTTGATAAATTATATTATTTTTTGAAATAAATTTAATAAACAAATGCATTATTGGTACATTTGGCTATCGGAAAGTTAATTTTTTTCAATTCAATTTCTTTTAATTGGGAACGTCATAATAATTTCCGCTACATTCATAATTAGTTAATAAATTTTATAATTTTCTTAACAAAATTTAATAAATAAATGCTTGTTTGGGAATTTGTCGAAAAAAATTATTTTTTTTTTAATGTCAGTCCTTGTAATTGAGAATTCCATGATAACTGTGAAATACCTGTTTCTTTATTTTTACTTTAGCTCTTACTATTTCACGCTTGATCCGCTGAAAGTTTAAACAATTCGAATAAAATAAAATAATAAATAAGAAATTGAAGTGGAAAACTAACTTTATTTTTTATGCAAAATTATCAGTTTTCTAACCTAATATTTTAAAAGTACTGAAAATGAATTTCAATGTTATAAATTATAAAAAATTAAACAAATTATAAATTATAATTATATTATAAATTGCCAGAAATTTTATTTTCTTATTTAACCCAACAAGAAAATCCAATTCTTGTTGTTGTTTTTTGTTTTTGTTGAATAGTCCACTATTATATTTTTGGTTGATAATTAATCTTTTTTGTTTAAAAATTTTATTAATTGGTTGAAAATTAAACTATTTGGTTGAATATTAACTTTTTTGTTGAAAATTCAACTGTTTGTATAGAATTCAACAATTTCGTTGAAATTTTTTATTCTCCCTGACTGAAAAATCTATCTTGATTAAAAATTTAATTCTTTTGGTAGAAATTTCATCTTTTGGGTTAAAAATACAACTTTTTGGTTAAAATGTAATCTGTTTTGGTTAAGGAGTCCACAAAGTTGTTGAAAATTCCTTTCTTTGGGTTGAATTCGACAGTTTTTTGTTTAAAATTAAAACATTTTTTATTGAAATATCAGCTATTACATCATTCGCTCAAAATTAATTTTAATAATTTTTTTTTAAATTTATTCCATTTTTGGTTTAGAATTTATCGCTTCTAGTTGAAAATTTGAGTAATTGGTTGAAAGTTGAACTAATTTATTAAAAATTTATTTGTTTCGTTGAAGATTCATCTCTTCAGCTGAAAATTTAACTATTTTGTTGAAAATTATTTATTTTTTCTGGTTGAAAATGACCTTTTTTAACTAAAAATTTAACTATTCCACTTATGATAGAAAATAATTCTTCTTTAGTTGAAAGTTCGTATTTTTGATTTGAAAATGCATCTCTTTTAGTAGAAATTTCACCTTTTTTGGTTGAAAATGCAACTGTTTAATTTAAAATAATCTTTTTAGGTTTTTTGGATTTTATTATTTTGTTGGAAATTTATTCTGTTATAATGAAAAATTAATTTTTTCAATTGCAAATTTAAGTATTCGATTTTCGGTTGAAAAATATTTTACTTTTAGTTGAAAATTCATGGAATTTGTTACAAGTTTGATTTTTTCGGTAGGACATTAACCTTTGTCGTTGAAAACTTATCTTTTTTGGTTGAATTTAGATGTTTTTGATATAAAATTAAAACGTTTTTATAGAAATATCAGCTATTACATTATTGCTTCAAAATTAATTTTAATTAATTAATTTTTCTCTTTTCTAGTTGAAAATTTCACTAATTTATTAAAAGTTGAACTGCTTTGTTAAAAACGTATTTTTTGGTTGAAGATTCATCATTTTAGTTGAAAATTGATCTATTTGGTTGATATATAAATATTTTTTTAGTTAATCTTTTCGGTTAAAAATTCAACTATTGCATTTTAGATTATAATTGTTTGTTTAGTGGAAAATTCAACTAATTGGTTTAAAGTTAAACTTCTTTGTTGAAAAATCATTTTTCAGTTGAAGGTACATAATTTTAGTCGAAAATTTATCTTTTTATTTGAAAATTGATCTATTCTGTTGAAACTTCTTTTTTTCTTTTTTTGTTTGTTGAAAATGCATCAATTTTGGTAGAAATTTCATCTTTTTCTGATTAAAAATTAGATTAGAACTAATCTGTTTTTGTTGAAAATTAATTTTTTCAACTGCAAATTTAACTATTCTATTTTTGCTTGCAAAATAATCTTTGTTTAGTTGTAAGTTCATGTATTATGTTAAAAGTTTTATTTTTTTGGTTGAAAATTAATTTAAGTGACTGAAAATTCATCTTTTTTGTTGATTATACAATTATTTGTTTAAAAATTCATCTATTTTGTTGAAATTGCCAGATCTTTACTGGATTCGATTTTAAAACAAAATCACTTTCAACTTAGAAAGATAACTTTATTACGATAAAAGATTAATTTTTCACAAAAAGACGTATTTTCAATCATTTGAATGAAACGAGAAAAAAAAGAATTTTTAACAAAATGGTTTAATCCTCAGCAAAACGATGAATTTGGGCCAATAAAGATGAATTTTATACCAAACATTTAAATCTTCAACTCAAGAAGATATTTTTTAAACCAAAAATGTAATCGTAAAAGTATAAGTTTAAAACATTAATTTTCAACAAAAAATTCAAATTTTTACCTAATTGAATTAAACAAAAAAAGACAAATTTTTAAACAAATAGTTCAATGGTCAACCAAAAACATGAATTTTGCACAAACAGGAATAATTTTTTAACCAAAAGGACGAAGTTTCATCAAAATACATGGATTTTCAATCTAACAAGTAATTTTTCAACTTATGAAGGATAAACGACTGAAAAATGAAATAGTTAAATCTTTAGAAAAAAGTTAACTTCTAATAAAAAAAAACAGATTGTCAACAAAAAAGTTAAGTCTTCAACCAAAAAGGTTACATTAAAAAAAATGTAAACAAAGTTGTTCAACTGCCAACGAAGTAGTTGATCTTTTAACCAAGAAACAAATAAATTTTTAATCAAATAGTTACAATTTTAACAACAATAACAAATTATCCAAGAAAATTAATATTCTACCAAAAAAGAAGAATTCTCAAGAAAATAAATAAATTTTTAACAAAATAGTTGAATTTTCTACTCGAAAATAGGATTAAAAAAAAAGATAATTTTTTACCAAATAGTTAAATTATATGAATGAACAAATTTTTTAAGGAGTAGTTGAAGTTTCTGGAATTGGTGATTAATTAAATTATTTAATGTCTATTAAACATTCTAATTTACTAATTATTTACATATAAATCTTGTGTTTGAAACAAATTAAAAAAAAACACTGTGTGGCAGTGAGGCCACATGGCAGAAGTGAAACTTTGACGAATTACCTTTGAAATTTTTTGTGAGGAATCATTATGAGTTTTAGCATTAAATTTTATCATAGAGTATCATAGCCTATCACAGCGTATCATAATGTATCATAGTGTATCATTCTGTACCATATAGTATCATAGTGCATCATCATAGTGTATCATAGTGTATGATATTGTATCGTACTGCATCTTATTGTATTATGTTATATCATCTTTTATTATATCGTATTGTATTGTGTCATACTGTATCATATTGCATTATATTTTATGATACTGTACCATATTGTATGCTACTACATCATATTGTATGAAGCTGTATCATATTGTCTGATACTATATCATATTCCATCATATTATATGATATTGTATCACATTGTATGGTATTGTATCATATTGTATGATGTTTTATCATATTGTATCATATTGCATATTTTATAATAGTTTATTATATCGGACGATATTGCATGATATTGTATCATATTATTTTATAATTTATCACATTATACAATGCGGTTTCATATTTCATCATATTGGGTGATATTGTATGATATTGTATCATATTGCATCATACTGTATCACATTGTATGGTATTGTATCATATTGCATGATGGCGCACCATATTGTATCCCATTGTATCATATTTTATAATAGTGTATTATATCGAATGATATTGTATGATATTATATCATATTATTTCGAAATGTATCACATTGTATAAGGCGGATTCATATTTTATCATATTGCGTGATATTGTATGATATTGTATCATACTGTATCATATTTGGCCACAGTGTATATATTGTGTCATATTGTATGATAGTGTATGATATTGTATCATACTACATCTTGCTGTATCATGATGTATCATGCTGTATCATAGTGTATCATAATGTATCATACTGTATTATATTGTATCGTACTGCATCTTATTATATTATGTTATATCATATTGTAGTGTATCGTATTGTATTGTATCATACTGTATCATATTGCATTATATTTTATGATACTGTATCATATTGTATGAAGTCGTATCACATTTTCTGATACTATATCATACTCCATCATATTATATGACATTGTATCACATTGTATGATATTGTATCACATTGTATGATATTGTATCATATTGTATGATGTCGCACCATATTGTATCCCATTGTATCATATTTTATAATGGTGTATTATATCGAATGATATTGTATGATATTGTATCATATTATTTTAAAATGTATCACATTGTATAATGCGGTTTCATATTTTATTATATTGCGTGATATTGTATGATATTGTATCATACTGTATCATATTTGGTCACATTGTATCATGTTGTGTCAAATTGTATGATATTGTATCATACTGCATCTTGTTGTATCATACTGTATCATATTGTATCATACTGTATGATATTGTATCATATTGTATCGAAATGCATCATATTGTATCACATTGCATGGTATTGTATCATATTGTATCATATTGCACAATATTGCATTATACTGTATCACATTTCATCATATTATATATTATTTTATCACATTGTATATTTTATAATAGTGTATTATACCGTATGATATTGTATCATATTATTTTTAAATGTATCACATTGTATAATGCGGTTTCATATTTTATCATATTGCGTGATATTGTATGATATTGTATCATACTATATCATATTGAGCCATATTGTATCATATTGTATGATATTGAGCCATATTATATAGTATGGCATGATATTGTATCATAATGTATCATGATGTATGATATTGCATCACATTTTATCATACTGTATCATACTGTATGATAATGTATCATATTGTATCATATTGTATCGTATTGCATCATATTGTATCGCATTGTATATTGTATTGTATCATATTGTAACATATTGCACCATATTTTATGATACTGTATCATATGTCATCATATTATATAATATTTTATCACATTGTATGGTATTTTATAACATTGTATGATGTATTATATTGTATCATATTAGGTCATATCGTATCATATTGTGTTATATTGTACAATATTGTATCTCACTGTATCATACTGTATCCTACTGTATGATATTGTATCATATTGAATCTTATTGAATCATATTGTATCATATTGTAACATATTGCACCATATTGTATGATACTGTATCACATGTCATCATATTATATAATATTTTATGGTATGATATTGTACGATATTGTATCATATTATTTTATAATGTATCACATTGTATGACGTGGTTTTTTTAAATTTACTCCCATCCCAAATTCACTCCGTCCCAAAAGAAGTTTCACTTCGAAATTGTATAGACTGGCTATTAGATTTCAGCATCCCTCGCGCCGGTATACTATATTGAAGTCCTCTACGAGCAGGCGCCTTTTGACGGTCCTCTCGGATGCTGGAGAGATTCAAACTCAAAATCCAACGCGGTCTCAGAACCACACGAGTGGTCGCGCAATACGTAACGCGAATTTAAACGCTATCAAAAAATCGTTTAGTTACCATGTGCGCGAAAAAATATCGCGATATTGTGAAAATCGAGTGTCTTCTTATACTGATTATAGGTGTCATATGTTCACTCGGTGAGTAATCTTACAAAATTTCCTACAAAATATGTGTGTGTATAATAGCCGAAAAAAATTTACAGTTTACGAGATAAATTGTTCAAAATTAAATTCATTCGTATTACACTATTTTATAGCCAAAAAATATTTATCCCATAATGAATTTTCGAAACCTTTATCAAATAAAATAATTTCTTGAGTTACATTATTTTCAAATGATCAAAAAAATAGTTCAAAAAGTGTATACAGTTTTTCTAAATATAAGAAACAAGTTTCGATTGACAATTTTTATTATTTTTTAGTTATGGCTTTTTGTTTTTGACTATTTTACAGTCCAAAAACATTCATCCAAATATGAATTTTCTAAATTTGTATCTGATAAAATAATTTCTTGAGTTACATTATCCTTAAATTGTCCAAAATAAAAAAAAAGAAGTTGAAAAAGCTTAGAAAGTTTTTCTAAATATAAGGAACAACTTTCGATTACCAATTTTTATTATTTTTTTGTTAGGACTTTTTTTTGTGACTTTCTTATACTCAAAACAAATTAATCCAAATATGACTTTTCTAAACCTTTATCAAATAAAAAAATTTCTTGAGTTACCTTTCTTTTTAATTTTCCACAATAAAAAAATAGTTCAAAAAGTGTATTCAGTTTTTCTAAATATAAAAAACAAATTTCGATTGACAATTCTTACTATTTTTTAGTTATGACTATATTTTTTTTTACTAATTCACAGTCCAAAAACATTCATCTAAATATGACTTTTCTAAACTTTTACCAAACAAAATAATTTCTGGAGGTACATTATTTTTAAATTGTCCAAAATAAAAAAAAGGAGTTAAAGAAGCGTAGAAAGTTTTTCTAAATATAAGGAACTTTTGTTTACCAATTTCCATTATTTTTTAGTTATGACTATTTTTTTTGTTCTTGACTATTTTATACTAAAAAAACATTCATCCAAATATGTCTTTTCTAAACCTTTATCAAATAAAAAAATTTCTTGAGTTACCATATTTTTAAATTGTAAAAAAAAATAGTTCAAAAAGTGTATTCAGTTTTTCTAAATGTAAGGCACAACTTTCGATTAACAATTTGTATTATTCTTTATTTAAAATTTAAACAACATTAATATTTTCATAATCGTAAACTGAAATGGATTTAAAGCTCTATTTAAAAAAAAAAAACACTTTGTATACTTTTGTATGAAAAATATTGAAAAGACATTTAATTTATGTTTAAAGAGTATGTACAAAGCTGAATATAACTGCGATTGAAAATAAAGGGATTACCATTGCTAGTACGCAAATGGAAAAGCAATTTGTATGAAATTGAAAAGAACTACTTTATTTTGTTGAGAATCAATAAATTGTTTTATTTTCAATAATGTTCCACATTTATCGTTTTTCCTCTCCAAATATAAAAATATAGAAAATAAGAATGCTATTTATAACAAAATAAAAAATTGCAGAAAAATAAGCAGTATACAAAAATCTGTTTCGATCTTCAATTCTGACAAATTAATTTCTGATACATTGATTGAGAAATGAAAATTCATATTTTTCTTTTCAATTAAATTTAAACAATTAAAAACACTGATTATTGTTTATTTGAATGCAGTATGCTATAACTGAACCCAAATATACAATTCGTCACATTTTTATTTATTCATTAAAAATTGTATTCGCAATACAAAAAAATCATTTATGATTTTTCTTATTTTTTAACCACGAATATCAAAAGAAGAAAAATAGAAGAATACAAATTTTATTTTTTATCTCATTCCTACAGTCTTGAATTTGAACTATTAGAAGAAAATCCCGTTAACCTGCAAAATGAAAAATTTTAAGCTTTTTTAAATTGAACCGTTTAAATATTTCTGTTTAAAAAATATAAATCTACGATATCATTTTCAATGGTCTGAATTCAAGCTAATCTTCCCTTTCAACTCATATTAATAACAATGTTACAAATAAAAAATTTCGCGCTTCTGATTGAGTAGAAAAATTAAAATTAATATTCCTCCCTTTCATCTGAATATTAAAAATACCAAATTTTCTCCCGTCAACTCTCTTCCAACTCTAAAGAAATCTTAAAAACAACAAAAAAATCCTCCTTTCCAACTCAATTAAAATGTTAAAAATTTATCTCTTTCAATTCATGAAAAAAATAAAGTAAATAATTCTTTCCGGAAACTTGATAAAAATGTGTTCAAAAAAATTACTTTTCCAACTAAACAAAAAAATGTCCTTTTTTCCGAATCGATAAAAATGTTTTAAAAAAGTGCTTCTTTCAATTAAGAAAAAAATGAAAACTAATATTTCCTTCGTTCTTACTCAATAAAAATGTTAAAAAGAAAAAATTTACCTCTTCCAATTTCGAAAAAAAAAGAAATGACAAAAATTTCGTCCCTTCTAACTTTACCAAAATCTTCAATATAAAAAAATGTAAATTTTCAACATTAGAATTTTAAGTTAGAAACTTTAAAAACTGAATTTAAGATTTGTATTTAAACTGAACACTTTTCAAACAAATTGTTAAGTTATTTTTATTTTAAGTCGTTTCAGTTTCAATTTTTTCAGTTTCGATTATATTATTCTAAATTGCTCATTTTTAATAAACAGTCAAATATTGCTAAGTACTAAAACATTATTCTTTTTTTAAATTGTAATATTTAACATTTTTTGTGTTATGTTTAAAAACACAATAGACATTTTCTAAATAAAAAAATATTTTTGTAAGATGAAGTGATGTACAATATTTTAATGTAACACTGAATGCTTTTTGAATAATTTTTTTAGTCGGACAAATATTACAATTACTTAGAAGAAAAGAAGTATTATCAGCTTGTTTTCAAAATTATATAAATATAAATTTTTTAAATATTCTACAAAAAATCAGAAAAGATTTTTGAATATTTCAGATGTAACAAAAAAGACTCTAGATCTATTCAAAACCTCATGAATTCCTAAAAATATTTTTAGCTGAGTCGAATTTTTCTTGAAATTTTTTAAATCTATTCAAAATGTAAAAAAATTGTCTTAAATTCTTCCAAATTTTCCTAGGAATTTTAAGAAAATTTGTTTATTCACTTGAAAACTTTCAAAATTCTTTTAAAGCTTCTAAAGTTTTGGTTCGAATTCTTCAGAAAAAATCTGCAGTTTTCAAAATCTTGTACAGTTTGAAATTCTTTTTTGAATTTACACATTAATTTTTTTTATTTTTCAATCTTACCAATTTGAAACATTTTCCTTTAAACTCTTCTACTATTTTGGAATCTTTTTCAATTTTCCCTTAAAGTTCATTTTTTTAAATCAAAAATCATAAAAAAATTGTCCATGAATCTTAAGAAAATTATTTTTCTAATCATTTCAAAATTGTTAAACCTTCTCATATTTTGAAATTATTCCAATTTTTCTTGAAATTTCTTTTAATTCTGCAAAATTAAAAAAATTGTCTTAAAGTCTTTCAGATTCTTCTTTGAAAATTTTAGATATTTTTTTTAATGTTTTGAAATCTTTTTGAATATGCTCTTAAAATTAATTTTTCAAAATAAAAAATCATTTTGGTACAAATAGCCAGATTTTTCGGCACCAATATGGGGAGCTGGAAAAAGGAAATATCTGTCTAATTATCTCTCAAACTTACACAAATTAGTTCTAAAATTATGTATTATGGCACAATTTTGCTTTAAAATCTTTTACACTCTTTTCCAAAATTTTAGGAAATAATTGAAAATGTTTTGTAATCTTTTTCAATTTTCTCTTAAAATTCATTAAGAAAAAATTCATTTGAAATTTTCCCATGAATCTTAAGAATATTTTTTTTATTCTCTTGAAGCCCTGCAAAATTGAGTTTGCCTAAAATTTGTTTAAATCCTGAAAAATTCAAAGAATTGTCTTAAAGTCTTCCATATATTTTTCCACACATATTGAAATCTTCAAAACTAGAAATTATTCTTTTAAAATTTAGCCTGAACCATTTAAAATTTTCCCAGAAATCTTTTAGAAAATTAAATCTAAAAATCTTTCAAAATTAGTAAAAAGCTTCTAAATTTTTTTTGGAATTCTTCAAAATAAGTTTTTTACATAATTTTATTTTTCAGATCTCTTTGAAAATGTAAAAAGTTTAGAAATTATAGTGTGGTAGCAAAATGTTAAGAAAATAATTAATTCCAAATATTTACCAATCATTTACAATTTAAATGTTTTCCTCTGTCGATAATATTTAGAAACATTTAGAAATAAATTCTATGATGAAGAAAAATTATTCATTTGAATGATTTTCAAAAGATATCTTTTTTAATTGACCCACGTATTACAATTCTAAATAATATTTTTGTAATTGGCAATAGGATCTACTATAATTTTTATTTTTTGTTCTCTTTTTAATTTTTTTTTATTGATTTGAGCCGATGCTTCATTTGTCTAATTATTGAGGAATCATCGCGAATGGATTTATCATGGTTTATTAGCTTACTCCTCAATTATAATAGAATTTTAGTTTTATAATATAATAATTATTATTTTGAATAGTAAGGTTAATTAATTATAGTTAATTTGATACATTTGTAGCATTATCGCTTATAAATACAATCGTATCGGAAATATATCATGGATATAACAGTGAATCAAATATGCTGAAAATAGTGAATTGTGATGGCACAAAACTATAAATAGAATATGAAATTCTTGCTTTTCCAATAATTAACAACTTTCCACTTCCGAAGCTTAGAATACCTTCCTGAGTGGAAAGTTCTATACGTCCAACGTCAATCTCGCAGGATCAAGTAAAGTCAGTGAACAAAAAAAGCTTTCTTCTTTACTTTTATAATCAAATTTCACATTCGTTATGTAGATACAATTCCTAATTATAGTGAAAGTTTAATTTAAATCTTTCAAAATTAAATTTAAAAAAAGTCCACATATTACGTGTGACACAGTTTTCAGTGATTTTTGACGCAGCCCGCTCCCTATTTTTAAATACGAAATATAAACGTGATTATGTATAACCGTAGGTCAAACTAAAAAATTTTAACTATTTAAAAATAGTTAAAATCATTTCATACTAGTATAAGAATATTTTGCTTCCTCATAGAGGAAGATTTGTAATGGTAACATTTTCCAAAAAATTTCAATTCATTTAATTGAACCTTCCTCAATTTAAAAATGTCTAATACAATGTTCTGTGCAATTGTCCGGATGTGTGTGTGTGTGGATGTCACACTTTTTTGTGAACACGATAACTTGAAAACGGTTGCAGATTTTTTTTAGCACTTCATAATATTTTGAAAATCGGTTTTTTATAGTAAAAGTTTTTTCATTCACATAAATCAAAGTTGATGCAAGGAAATAAAAGATTCCTTGGTTCAAGAGGAATCCATTGACCTACAATATTGATACATTTTATTCAAGCGTAGGGAAGTTATGGTTATTTATATTTTGAAAATCGGTTTTTTATAGTAAAACTTTTTTCATTAACATAATTCAAAGTTGATGCAACAACAGAACAGATCTGTTGATTCGAGATAAAAAATCGATTAACCTATAATATTAATACATTTTATTGAAGAGTAAGGAAGCTATGGTAATGCATAATATTTGCAAATACGGTTTTTTTATAGTAAAACTTTTTTCTTTGTTATAATTCAAAATTGATGCAAGAATATAAAAGATTCCTTGGTTCAAGACGAATCGATTGATGTACAATATTAATACATTTTATCAAAGCGTAGGGAAGTTATGGTAATTTATATATTTTTAAAATCGGTTTTTTATGGAAAACCTTTTTTCATTAACACAATTCAAAGTTGATCCAAGAACAGAAAAGATGTGTTGATTCGAGACGCATCGATTGACCTACAATATTAATACATTTTATTGAAGAGTAAGGAAGCTATGGTAATGCATAATATTTTCAAATACGGTTTTTAAAGTCAAACTTTTTGCTTCAATATAATTCAAAGTTGATGCAAGAATATAAAAGATTCCTTGGTTCGAGACGAATCGATTGACCTACAATATCAATACATTTTATTGAAGAGTAAGGGAGCTATGGTAATGCACAATATTTGCAAATACGGTTTTTTATAGTAAAACTTTTTTCATTAACATAATTCAAAGTTGATGCAAGAACAGAAGAGATGTGTTGATTCGAGACGAATCGATTGACCTATAATAATAATACATTTTGTTGAAGAGTAAG
>CAKNYM010051891.1:396855-407154 GCA_932195095.1 Andricus curvator | reverse complement strand
ACGCATTTACTGTCTAGTTACAAAAAAGGGACAAGAAAGAAAGGGAAAGAACGGACAAGCGTGACCAACGCATATCTGTAACTGTTTTCTTGTTTTTATTGTTTTTCCAACGCAATCCGATTTTTCTCAAAAATAATGGTTTTAGGCAAAAAGTGTATCATCCAAAAAAGATGTATTTTTATACTAGCTACAACTTTTGTTTGGAATATTTTTCAAAATTTTTCGTATTTACCGAGATAAACAAAAAAATCATGATTTTTATGGGGTTTCTTATGGTTTTTGCCATGAAAACGTCCTTGTCGCCAATTTTCACTATGATTTTCGTAAGCAGCGCATCGAAATACGTAAGTATACGTAGTTTCAACAAAATCGGAGGTAGCCACTATTCGGAACTTTATCCTTACGTTTTAAATATCATGCCTACAAGTCTGTTCGATAGGGTCCCAAAAAACCCCCATAAGTGAAAAAATTGATTTTGCGAGTTTTTGGCGCTAATTATGATTTTTTCGCGGTCTTTTCATTGTAAATTGTTTCCAATACATAAAATACTACTTCACGCTGATAATTAGATTTTTAAATCGATTGTTTAAACAATTTATTATCGTTTTTAGCAATTTTTTCTTAGAATAGAGTTAGAAAGTCGCGGATTTTTCAAAAATATTTCACTTTTTGTCCAATTTTCAAATAATGAGGTAATGCTTAATTAATTTGAACAAAACCAATTGTTTAAACAATTGATTATTTTTGTTAATAATATTTTCTTAGAATAATGCCAGAAAACTGCAGTTTTTTTTTTAAATTTTCTACTTTTCATCAAATTTTCAATTAAAATGAGTTGAATAATTAATTAAAATTTAAAAATTGATTGTTTAAACAATTTATTATTAATAATAATATTCAATTTCAATAATGCTAGAAAGTTGCGGCTTATCTGAAATTTTCAACTATTTCTCTACTTTCCATTTGGAGTGAGTTAATAATTAATTCAATTAAGCAAACATATTCACACATATTATTATTGTTTATCACTATTTTCTTTTTTTAATGCTAGATAGTTGCACTTTCTTCTCAAATTTTTAACTTTTTATTTACTTTTTACTTAGTAAAGTGATAAATAATGCAGGTTAACAAACATAGTTGTTTAAACAATTTATTAATGTTTATAACTATTTTCTTTAAGATAAGTGCCAAAAAGTTGCGGTTTTTTCCGAACTCTTAAACTTTTTATCCACTTTTCACTTAGTGAGGTGATAATTAATGCAACTTAACAAACATGCTTATTTAAACAATTGCTCATTGTTCATGACTGTCTTTTGTTAGAGTAATGCTAGAAAATTTTTTTTATGAAATCTTTAGTTTTCCTTTGACTTTTTAGTTATGAACAAATAATAAGTGTACCTCGACGAGAATCATTTTTTAGTAGTATTCTATTGTTTTAAGTTAATTATTTTTTATTTTTTCACAATGTTAACAAAAATAACTTAAACCAAAAAGCTATCTTACATAAGCGACAACAGCTTTTTTGGTTCAAAATAACGTACAGCCCACAAATATTGACCGATTTGGATAAGAAAAATTTCAAAAAAAGCTGAAAAGATTTCTAAGAGAGTTTTCTTGCCTGATTTTTAAATTAGGCTTTCAATTTTTTTATAAATGAACAAATATGACGAAAACATGGCCATTTTTTATATTTGACGTTCCCGGTGCTCGTCAATAACAGGAAAATTGTTAAAATCGCCGTAGTTTCATAGAGTAACATTAGTTAAAGGTGTTTCAATATTATATAATGAAAAAAATAAATAAATTTTTAAACAAATTATTTGTTGAAAGAATGTTTTCCACGATTTTTCATAATTTAAAGTTTTTTTAAGTTATATTGCAAGAAATTTGGATAAAAACAATATAATGATGAATAAATTCTCCTTGAGATTATGATTGTTAATATTATAAACAAATGCATTAATCATGCATTTTTCAACCGAAAAATTCGTTTTTTTTTATCTCAATTTTTTTAATTAGGAACTTCATAATCATTTTAACAAAATTCATAATTTGTTGATTAATGTTATGATTTTTTAAAACAAATTTAATAAACAAATGAATTATTGGGGCAAGTGTCGACGGAAAAATTCTGAGAAACTTAAACTGAAAGGACTCAGATTGAAAAAAAAATTTTCGTTAACAAATACCCAAATAATGCATTTTTATCGAATTCGTTTAAAACATTATAAAATTTATTAACTAAGTATGAGTGTTAATGAAATTATCATTAAGTTCTCAAGTAAAAAGACTGACATCGAAAAAAAAACCATTTGGCCATCAACGGATGCCTGAATAATGAATTTGTTTATTAAATTTGTTTTAAAAAAATATTAAATTTATCAACAAATTTTTAATTTTGCTGACATTATCATGTAGTTCCCAATTAAAAAAAATAACATTGAAAAAAACGAAGTTTGCCGTCCACAGATGCCCGAATAATCCATTTATTTTAAAAAATAATAAAATTTTAAACTAATCATTAATGTTCCTTAATTTATTATGATGATCCTAATTAAAATGAACTCGAAAAAAAAGAATTTTTCTGTCGAAAAATGATGCATTTGTTTATTAAATTCGTTTAAAAAAATCATAAAATTGATCAAAAAATTATGAATTTTGCTACAATTATGCTGAAGTTCCTAATTAAAAAAGTTGAAGCCGAAAAAGCAATTTTTTTTGTCCATAAATGCCTGATTAATGCATTTGATTATTAAATTTGTTTAAAAAAATCATAAAATTTATCAACTCATTATGAATGTTGCTGAAATTGTCATGAAGTTTCCAACTGAAAGGACTGGAAATTGAGATCGAAAAAAAGGAATTTTTCCGTCGAAAAATGCCTGATTAATGCATTTGTTTATTAAATTTGTTTATAATATTCACAATCATATTCTTTAGAGAAATTTCCTTATTATAATATTGTTTTTATCCAAATTTCTTGCAATATAACTTGAAAAAACGTAAAATTATGGAAAATCGTAGAAAACATTCTTTCAACAAATAATTTGTTTATAACAATTTTTTTGTTCATTATATAATATTGGAACATCTTCAACTAATGTTAATCTATGAAACTTGGGCGATTTCAACAATTTTCCTGTTATTGTCGAGCACCACGAACGTCAAATATAAAAAATGGCCATTTTTTCGTCATATTTGTTTATTTATAAAAAATGGAAAGCCTAATTTGAAAATCAGACTCTAAAACTCTCTTATAAATCTTATCAGTTTTTTTTTTCAATTTTTTTTTTGTCCAAATCGGTCAATATTTGTGGGCTCTACGTTATTACACTCGTGTGGAACTGCCTACTTGTCGCACTTGTAGCACAATGTACTATTTCCACACCCCTAAAAGCATTCAAATTATTATTTTTATATTAAACTCACTTTTTGAGATCAAGGAAAAAGTCATATTGAGTCATATCTTCTTTTTTTTAAACCCTTCACATAACTTCGAAGTGAATATATCGACAGAAACAGACGCGCAATATTTCTATCTCCTGCTTGTTTTGAACCTGTTGCACAATTTGCATACATTCGCTTTTACCTCTCTTGGATATCGAGTGAAAAGCATCAGTTTTTCACTCGATATGCGGATTTCCATGTTTAAAGAACCATCCCGCGTTTTTCACTCAAGTTTTATTTCTCTCCTTCGAAAACCGTTCAGCTCTCCTTTGAAGATGAAATGGGGATAGAGTCGAAAATGTAAAATTGTAAAAAAGTAAAAAGAGTAAAAATTTAAGGATCTACGAGTGTAAAAATGTTAAAGTAGATTCTGAAACGAGACGTCAATGATTTTCCAAACATTTTACAAAGATTTTAATAATTTCACAAACATTACCTAATAATTAAAAATTTTTCAAATTTTTAGCAAAGGTTTTTGATATATTTGAAAGATTTCACAAAGACTTAAATTAATTTCTAAAGATTTTACGACGATTTCAACAATTTCAGAAATATTACTAAATATTCCATAAATATTTTGCAAATATCTCACAAAGATTTCAAAAATTTCACAAAGATTTCAAAAATATCGCAAACATTCGGATAGATTTAAGCGATTTCGCAAATACTTCAATGATTTTCCAAAGATTTCTCAAAGATTTCAATAATTTTACAAATAGTACCAAATATCTTAAAAATATTTCAAAGATTTCCAAAGATTTTAAAAATATTTCACAAAGATTAGAATGATTTCTCAAAGATTGAGAAAATTTCACAAAGATTTCAGATAGATTAACAATATTTCACAAAGACTTAAATTATTTCACAACGACTTCAGATAGATTTCAAAAATTGAACAGAGATTTCAATGATTTACAAAATATTTCACAAAGCCATAAATGATTTCCCAAAGATTTGACAAAGATTTCAATAATTTCGTGAATATAACCAAATATTTCAAAAATGTTTCAAATATTTTGAAAAGATTTCCAAAAATTTCACCAAGATTTCAATGATTTTTCAAATATTTCACAAAGAGTACGAAGATTTCGGATAGTTTTCAATGATTTCAGTGATTTTCCAAAAATGTCACAATGATTTCCATAATATCACAAATATTTCAAAAAATTTTCAAATATTTCGCAAAGATTTTAATAATTTCACAAACATTACCAAATACTTGAAAATATTTCACAAAGATTTCGTATAGATTTAAAAGATATTGCGAGGACTTCAATGATTTTCCAAACATTTCACAAAGATTTCAATAATTTTACAAATTTTACCAAATATCTTAAAAATATTTCAAATATTTCGCAAAGATTCTAAATAGATTTCACAAAGATTAGAATGATTTCCCAAAGATTAAAGAAATTTCTCAAATACTTAAATTATTTCACAAAGACTTCAGATGAATTTCAAAGATTGAACAGAGATTTCAATGATTGGCAAAAGATTTCACAAATGCATCAATTAGTTTCCAAAGATTTGAAAAGGATTTCAATAATTTCACGAATGTTACTAAATATTTCGGAAAATTTCAAAAAGATTTCAATGATTTTTCAAATATTTCACAAAGATTACAAAGATTTCAGATAGATTTCAAAGATTTCAGTGATATTTTTTGCCCATCGAAATCCGTTCAGCCGTTCTTGAGAAAAACTAATTTTTTTATTTTTCTTCTAACCCCCATAACTCCCATAAAAATTATTTCTGAAATATAATCTTTTGGGAAATTTAGTCTTACATCAGTGCCAACTTACTGCAAAAATTTCAACCAGATCCGAGCGGGGGCAGCACATACATGCTTATCCTGCTATGCCGTTTGCAGGGCTTATTTTCCCCACTAATATCTTGAAACTGACTGAAAGATTTCTAAAAATATTTATTGCATTTTTTAGCACTCAATAATATTTTAAAAATCGGTTTTTTATAGTAAAACTTTTTTCTTTAGCATAATTCAAAGTTGATGCAAGAATATAAAAGATTTCTCGGTTCGAAGCGAATCGATTGACCTATAATATTGATACATTTTATTAAATAGTAGGGAAGTTATGATACTTTATGTATTTTGAAAATCAGTATTTTATAGGAAAATTTTCTTAATTAGCATAATTCAAAGTTGATGCAAGAACAGAAAAGATGTGTTGATTCGAGACAAATCCATTGATCTAGAATATTAATACATTTTATTGAAGAGTAAGGAAGCTATGGTAATGCATAATGTTTGCAAATACGGGTTTTTATAGTAAAACTGTTTTCTTCAACATAATTCAAAGTTGATGCAATAATATAAAAGATTCCTTGGTTCGAGACAAATCGATTGACCTACAATTATAAAACATTTTATTAAAGAGTAGGCAAGTTAGGGTAATTTATAAATTTTCAAAATCAATTTTTATAGTAAAAATTTTCTCATTCTCATAATTTAAAGTTGATGCAAGGATATAAAAGATTCGTTGTTTCGAAACGAATCGATTGACCTATAATATTAATACATTTTATTAACGAGTAGGGAAGTTATGGTAATTTATATATTTTGAAAATCGGTTTTTTATAGTAAAACTTTTTCCATTAATATAATTCAAACTTGATGCCAGAACAGAAAAGATGTGATAATTCGAGACGAATCGATTTACCTATAATATTAGCACATTTTATTGAAGAGTAAGGAAGCTATTGTAATGCATTATATTTGAAAATACGGTTTTTTATAGTAAAACTTTTTTCTTCAACATAAGTCAAAGTTGATGCAAGAATATGAAAGATTCCTTGGTTTGAGAAGAATCGATTGACCTACAATTATAATACATTTTAATAAAAAGTAGGGAAGTTATGGTAAGTTATATATTTTTAAAGTCGATTTTTATATTAAAAATTTCCTCATTCTCATGATTTAAAGTTGAGGCGAGAATAGAAAAGTTGTATTGATTCAAGACGAATTGATTGACCTGTAACATTGATACATTCCATCGAAGAATGAGGAAGCTATGGTAATGCATAATATTTGAAAACACGGTTTTTTATAGTAAAACTTTTTTCTTCAACATAATTCAAACTTGATGCAACAATATAAAAGATTCCTTGGTTCGAGACAAATCGATTTACCTGTAATATTAATACATTTTATCAAAGAGTAGGGAAGTTATAATAATTTATATATTTTGAAAATCGGTTTTTTATAGAAAAACTTTTTTCATTAACATAATTCAAAGTTGATGCAAGAACAGAAAAGATGTTTTGATTCCAGACAAACCGATTGACCTATAATATTCATACATTTTATTGAAGAGTAGGGAAGCTATGGTAATGCATAATATTTGAAAATACGGTTTTTTATAGTGAAACTTTTTTCTTCAACATAATTCAAAGTTGATGCAAGAATATAAAAGATTCCTTGGTTCGAGACAAATCGATTGACCTACAATTATAATACATTTTATTAAAGAGTAGGGTAGTTATGGTAATTTATAAATTTTCAAAATCGATTTTTATAGTAAAAATTTTATCACTCATAATTTAAAGTTGATGTGAGAATAGAAAAGTTGTGTTGATTCAAGACAAATCGATTTATCTATAAGACATGTTAATAAATAGTAAGGAAGCTATGGTAATGCATAATATTTGAAAATACGGTTTTTCATAGTAAAACTTTTTTCTGAAACATAATTCAAAGTTGATGCAATTATATAAAAGATTCTTTGGTTCGAGACGAATCGATTGACCTACAATTATAATCTATTTTAATAAAAAGTAGGGAAGTTATGGTAATTTATATATTTTTAAAGTCGATTTTTATATTAAAAATTTCCTCATTCTCATGATTTAAAGTTGATGCGAGAATAGAAAAGTTGTGTTGATTCAAGACGAATAGATTGACCTATAACATTGATACATTCCATCGAAGAGTAAGGAAGCTATGTTAATGCATAATATTTGAAAACACGGTTTTTTATAGTAAAACTTTTTTCTTCAACATACTTCAAAGTTGATGCAAAAAAATAAAAGATTCCTTGGTTCGAGACAAATCGATTGACCTACAATAATGATACATTTTATCAAAGAGTAGAGAAGTTGTGGTAATTTATATATTTTGAAAATCGGTTTTTTATAGGAAAACTTTTTTCATTAACATAATTCAAAGTTGATGCAAGAACAGAAAAGATGTGTTGATTCCAGACGAACCGATTGACCTATAATATTAATACATTTTATTGAAGAGTAGGGAAGCTATGGTAATGCATAATATTTGAAAATACGGTTTTTTATAGTAAAACTTTTTTCTTCAACATACTTCAAAGTTGATGCAAGAATATAAAAGATTCCTTCGTTCGAGACAAATCGATTGACCTACAATTATAATACATTTTATTAAAGAGTAGGGAAGTTATGCTCATTTATAATATTTGAGTCATCTGCTCCAAACAGAAAAACTTTTTTCATTGACATAATTCAAAGTTGACGCATGAATAGAAAAGACTTTTTGATCATAAATTTTCAAATAGAATAATTCTGACAATTTTTGTAAAGAAATCATAAAACTTGGAAAGGGATAGGGTGCGACAGAACATTTTCCTCCCCTTTTCCAGCTCGAAAAATTATCATTTCGAATACAAAATTTGATTTGTCTGATTTGATTTTGTATTTAAGAAATTTTTTGTATTATTTTGTAATTTTGTATTTTTTGTAAATTTCTATTTTTAAATTGAGAAAAATGAATACTTTGGTTTGTCTATTATTGAAAAAAAGAACTAATGCTTCCTCTATGAGGAAGCAAATACATTTGCTAACCGGAAGCAAGGTGCTCGCGAAATGAGCACCATATAATTATAAATACAAACAAAGTGGAAACACTCGAGATCGAATTCACAGCTAGTTTCAAAAATATTTCAAATATTTCGTAAAGATTTCCAAAAATTCCACCAAGATTTCAATGATTCTTCAAATATTTCACAATGATTTCGGAGATTTCGGATAAATTTCGAAGATTTCAGTGATTTCCCGAAAATTTCACAAAGATTTCAATAATATCACAAATATTTCAAAAAAATTTCAAATATTTCGGAAAAATTTCCAAAGGTTTCAATAATTTCACCAATATTGCAGGTCTCCTTCGAAGATGAAATAGAGATAGAGTGGAAAATGTAAAATTGTAAAAAAAGTAAAAAGAGTAAGAGTTTAAGGACCTATAAGTGTAAAAATGTTAAAGTAGATTCTAAAACGAGAAGTCCGACATTTGGAAGGTCGAAATGAGGATATGAATATGTTGATTTTCCCTGTCATCGACATCTCCAGTGTACTTTGCACCCCACAGTCTGGGAATGGTTACAAACGGAATGGTCCCTTTTCATATGCAGTATGTGAAATTGTCATGGCTCCCCATGACAATTTCACAGAGCTCACAGACGAATTCCACTTCTCTTTACTCTAACTCTAACCGCAGTTTACGCAATCCTCGATCCAATTTCCGATATTTATTCTGCACTACCCAGGAAGTGAGGCGAGGCTTTTGAGGCTTTTGGGAAAGATAAGGGAGCATAGAAAGGACGCTATTCCAAACATCGACCGTTCCACCAAGCCAGGAAATCCACTTTTCGTGTTTTTGCATAAGGGGCCGTACTTAAATTACGTAGGGGCCATCGATGTATCACGTGGACAATTTTTCACCGATTTTTGACCCACTCCCCCCACCCCCTCATGGACAGCCGTGGAATTTTGACGAACACCCCCCACCCCTAATATGTCCACGTGAACATATTTTATTAAAATATAGATATTATTGGTCTTCAAAAGCAAGAAGGCTAAAAGGAGCGATGAATTAACTGAAAATTCGGATTTACTTGAGAAAATGAGCTTAAACAAGTTTTGAAGTCCAAACAAAAAGTCGTGAAAATATTCTTAGTTTTTCATGTGTGTCCACTAGGGTCGTTCAGAAATGCATTGGCATTTTTTTTCCTCGAATTTTTATGAATAACGCCCGGAAATTTCTTCGAATCAACAAAAAAATAAATCTATTTTTTGTTGTTGAAAAAAATGATATTTAGAGGTGGCGCAAGCCCCATGAAGTTTAACACCTATTTCCCATAAAAATAAAAAGACGTTTTTGTAAATTTTATTCAGAATCGTCAATATTAACTGAATCAAGTTGAAACTTAACATTTCTTTTCATAAATAGCCACAGAATACGAAGAATCTATTACTTTTCAAATATCACCCCCATAAGTATGTTTTATAGGGTTTATAGGGTTTTTAGGGTTAGAATGGAGATAGAAAGTCGCAGTTTTTTCATAAATTTTCCACTTTTTGTCCAATTTTCAGTTAGAGAAAGAAACAAGAAAATTAATAAAATTAATTAATAATTTAATTCATTCATTCTTTTTTGAAAAAAGAAAATTAATACAATGTTAATAAAAAGAATTGTTTAAACAATTTTAAATTATTTTTAATAATATTATCTTTGAATAATGCTAGAAATTGCGGTTTTTTCTGAAATTTTCAACTTTTTGTTCATTTTGCACCGGGACTGAGTTGAAATTTAATTTAATATAGCAAAAATAATTGTTTAAACAAATTATTATTGTCTACAGCTATCTTCTTTTATATTAATACTAGATAATTGTGGTTTTTTCTTAATTTTTGAACTTTTGCTTATATTTCAATTGGAGTGAAGTAATAATTAATTCAAGTCAACAAAAATTATTGTTTAAAGAAATTATTATTCTTAATAATATTTTCTTTGCTTAATGGTAGAAAGTTGCTGGTTTTTCTGAAATTTTTAACTATTTGTCTATTTTTCACATGGAGTGACTTAAT